>CAODLS010548839.1:0-12200 GCA_948243855.1 Flueggea neowawraea | reverse complement strand
ATAAGAATTCGGCACACATCTTCTAAAATAGGAAGAAGCTAAATTCTTGGAGGGCAAGGAAGAGCAATTTCGGCTCCTTAGTGCTACCTATTTAGGTCTTCTCGTATGCCTATAAATATTATACACACCTTGCCATTCAATTGATTCCAAAGGCAAGGCTGAATTAGTGAGTGTCACTTTCAAAGAGACAAAATTACTTTGTGAGTTTTAGAATAGAGATTCTAAAAGAAGTGCTAGCACACATTAACCTAATCAACAATCTTGTGTGTGTGTGAGAGTAGAGGGGAGTCGTATTTTGGCAGTCCCTATTGTCAATTGCATTCGGCTCAACACAAATCAAAGGAAACAATTCGGCAATTCCAGCTTTTGGAGAAAAGCAATTCGGCTAAGTTAAAAGGTACATATATTCGGCCTCCTTTTACTAATTATGATTACATACAATGTTCCTGGATGTTTCTTGTGTGATATTATTGGTTGTTCCACTGCGTTTGATGTTGTTTATTTGCATAAGAAACCCAATCGTAGTATCAGAGCGGTCTGTATGTTTAATCTAGTTGATTAATAGGTTCAACTTTACTTATAATGTGATTATATGTTTCGGATTTGCTAAATCTGGTTTTGTATGTTTTAAATTGGTTTAAAACAAATCTGCATTGTTTAGGTTTAGAACCGAATAACATGTTACGGTTTAGGTAAAGGCCGAATTGAAATTGCTTAATGAAACTCATAACTTGTTTAGGGTTTTAGATCAAGACTGAATGTGTTTTGCTTGTTTATAATCAATTCTGAATTTGTTTGGATTGTTTATAATGTATGCCAAATATGATTTGGTTGTATATTTTATGTTTATGTTTTAATCGGTTCAATCATGACATGTAATTTGATTTAGAGAAATTAACTAGAAAAAATGATGGCACCCGTTGATCTAGTAGTGTATTTAGGGTTTTCAAAGAACGACTCATTCGATGAGTTGGTCAAAAAGTTTGGCCTAATGAGGTAACACCCAAAGCCTTCATAGGGTTAGTTCTTGAAATCCAAATACACGATTTCTCGTAATGGCTATGGACATAATTAAAATCGAAGTTGCCACGTGTTATTGCTTGCATATTGAGATTGGATCTTGTTTTGGTGCTTGAATTTTTCGTGAATGGTTATGCATGGTGCATGTCATGGGCATGTTTTTCATTATTGGGTTGTAAATTAAATATGCCCTGTGTGTCATTTATTTTATGTAAAATTTATTTTTCATAGAATAGATTTAATTTTCTAAGTAATGAAGACCTTGTAATCAAGACAAGAGACGGAGCCGAAGAGGAGGAGAGCCGGCTCAACTCGAAGGAAGACATTAGATGTAGCTTCTTAGAGTTAGGTTTTTGGCCTATGATATATCACATGTAAATTTATGCACTTTATTTATATGCTTTACATGATTGAATGTATGGTAATTCGTTTATGACATGTAAGCCGTAATAAATTGAATCCCTATAATAGTAAGTCGTAAACTTCCTTCCTAATTCGAAACTTTGTCAAGGCATCGATCGTCGAAGTGTGGGCTATGCCAAAGCTAGTCACGTTAGATTATCCTTTGCGAGGCAGGGGTTAGGATAATTGTTATGCCTAACACTCGAATGTAGATTTGACTTAACGTTGGTAGTTGGATTGTCCCGACCCTAGGCATTAAAATGGGATAGTGCCTAACATAAGATGTTAATCTCATTCGATCCAAGAATTATATGAGATATAATTGGAAAGAGTTCCTACCTAAATAACTAAGTCTTAGGTGTACAGACTCAGCTTGACTAAGACCAAGTGAAATATGGATATTGACCCACAATCACTAACATAAATTATTTAAAGGGATATTAATTTGAATTGTGGGATTATAAACATAAGACCTCATATATAATCTTGCATACATATTTTGTAGATTGAAATGAAATCAAACAATTCAAAAACCTTTTCATTGCGATCCGTTCTTGAGAAGGACAAGCTCAATGAAACTAACTTCATTGATTGGTCTCAAAACTTGAGAATCATTCTCAAGCAAGAGAAGAAGCTTGAAGTTTTAGAGCAAGTTTTGCCCAACGAACCAGCTAGGAATGCCACTAATGCTCAAAGAGAGGCATTCGAAAAGAAAAAGAATGACTCCAATGATGTGACTTGCCTCATGTTGGCAACCATGAGTCAAGAATTGCAAAAGCAATTCGTGGATATGGAAGCTTTCGAGATCATGACTCATCTCAATGAAATGTTCTAAAAGCAAGCCCGTCATAAAAGGTTCGTGACCACTAAGGCGTTGACTTCTTGAAAGATGGCTCTGGGAACTTCAGGAAGTGCCAATGTACTCAAGATGAAAGGGTATATTGATACTCTTGAAAAACTTGATGTACCTATTCGCAAGGAACTAGCAACCGACCTCATTTTGGGGTCACTACCTGAAAGTTATGACCAGTTTGTCATGAGATTTAACATGCATGGAATTGATAAGTCTCTTGCTGAGCTGTATGGGATGCTTAAAAATGCTGAGCAAAATATCAAAAAAACCAATCTCGTGCTGCTGGTTAAAAAAGATAAAGGTAAGGGTGGAATGGGAAAAGGCAAGCTCAAGGCCAAACCCAAAGACAAAGTTGGACCTCAGTCTAAAGACAAAGAGCCCAAGGCACCTAAGCCCAAGCCACAAAAGGAGGGCATGTGTGTCCATTGCAACAAACTTGGTCATTGGAAAAGGATCTGCTCGCTTTACTTGGAAGAACTGAAGAAGAATGGAGGCGGGGCTTCCACTTCAGGTATTTTTGTTATAAAAATCAATCTATCTATTTCTGTATCATGGGTATTGGATACCAGATGTGTTTCTCACATTTGTTCAAATGTGCAGGGACTCAGAAATAGGAGGATCTTTACGAAAGGTAAAGTCGACCTAAGTGTTGGGAATGGAGCAAAGGTATCTGCCCTAGAAATAGGGTATTTTCATTTGACTTTACCTAGTGGACTTGTAATTCTTTTGAAGAATTGTTATTATGTTCCTGCTATGAGTATGAATATTATTTCGGTTTCATGTTTAGATTTAAATGGATTTACTTTCATTATTAAGAATAATGTTATTTCAATTCATCGTGATAACATTTTCTATGGTAATGGTTTGCTTAGTAATGGACTTTATATTCTAGACTTGGATGACCACAAGCCCATTTATAACATTAATACTAAACGGGTCAAATCAAACAAATTAAACCCAACATACTTCTGGCATTGTTGTTTGGGACATGTAAACGAGAAACACATCTCAAGACTCCATAAAGATGAAATTATTGTCTCATTCGATTTCGAATCTTATGAGATATGTGAATCTTGTTTACGTGGCAAGATAACTAAAAGTCCCTTTAACAAACAAAGTGAAAGGGCAACTGACTTATTAGGCCTAATACATACCGATGTATGTGGACCACTAAGCTCATTGGCTAGAGGTGGTTATAGCTACTTCATTACATTCACGAATGATTTCAGTAGATATGACTATGTCTATCTAATGAGAAATAAATTCAAGATCTTTGAAAAGTTCAAGGAGTTCAAGAATGAAGTACAAAACCAACTTGGAAAAAGTATAAAAACCATTCGATCAGATCGTGGTGGCGAATACCTAAGTCAAGAGTGTGATAAACATCTAAAGGAGTATGGAATAGTTTCACAACTCACTCCTCCAGGAACACCTCAATGGAATGGTATGTCCGAAAGGAGAAATCAAACTCTATTAGATATGGTTCGATCTATGATGAGTCAAACTGATCTTCCAATTTTCTTCTGGGGTTACGCCCTTGAAACTGTTGCATTCCTACTAAACAGAACTCCAACTAAAGTAATTGAGAAGACATCATATGAGATATGGACTGAGAAGAAGTCCAATATGTCTTTTCTAAGGATTTGGGGTTGCGAGTCCCATATTAAGAGATTAAAATCGGATAAGCTAGCACCCAATACTGATAAATGCTTGTTTTTGGGATATCATAAAGAGACTAAAGGATATTACTTTTACAACCCAAGTGAGAACAAAATGTTTATTGCTCGGAAAACTATTTTCCTTGAAAAAGATTTTATTTTCAAGAAAAACAGTGGGAGTAAAGTACGACTTGAAGAAATTCAAGAACCACAAACTCCTATACAGGATAGTATGGAAATGAAAATGGATTCACAAGAAGTTATGGAACCCAGACCCATTACACAATGCCTAAGAAGGTCTGGTAGGATTCATCACGAGCCTGAGAGATATGGATTTCTCATAACTGACGATCAAAGCATAGTGCTAGTGGATCAAGACGAGCCCACTACCTACCGAGAGGCGATTGAAAATCCTAATTCAACCAAATGGCTTGGAGCCATAGAATCTGAAATGCAATCAATGTATGCTAACAAAGTATGGACTTTGGTTGATCCACTTAAAGGTGCTAAGATCATTGAGTGCAAATGAACTTTCAAAAAAAAGGCCAATAGTACCTTCAAAAGGAGACTAGTGGCTAAAGGTTTTAAACAAACTCATGGTATTGACTATGATGAAACCTTTTCACCAGTAGTCATGCTCAAATCCATTAGGGTTCTACTTGCCATAGCCGCATATTATGACTATGAGATATGAAAAATGGATGTCAAGACGGCTTTCCTTAATGGAAACCTCCTCGGGGATGTTTACATGAAACAACCCGATGACTTTGTTGATCCTAAGAATCCTAATAAGGTATGCAAGCTTCAAAGATCCATTTATGGTTGAAGCAAGCATCCCAAAGTTGGAATCTTCGCTTTGATGAGGCAATCAAAGAGTTTAGTTTTCTCAAGAATGAAGATGAGCCTTTTGTGTACAAGAAGAATAGTGAGAGCATTGTAGTGTCTCTGATTTTATATGTCGACGGCATCCTGCTCATAGAAAATGATATCCTAACATTGTTAAATGTTAAGCAATGGTTCGGGAAGTGTTTCTCTATGAAAGACTTAGATGAAGCCAAAACTATACTGGGTATAAGGATCTATAGAGATAGATCACAACGGTTCCTAGGACTAAGTCAAGAGAAGTACATAGATAAAGTACTGAAACATTCAGTATGGTTGACTCCAAGAAATGTTATATACCTTTATCACAAAGAGTTGTTCTTAGTAAGAAGGATGGTCCTTATACACGAAAACAAAGGGAATACATTAGTAAAGTTCCATATGCTTCGGCTATAGGATCTATCATGTATGCCATGCTATGCAATAGGCTGGATGTCGCATATGCATTAAGCATGACAAACAGGTTCCAACAGGATCCAAGTGAAAAACACTGGACTGTTGTCAAAGGGATCCTTAAGTACTTACGAATGACTAAAGGATTCTTCTTAGTGTACGACAGAGAGGATTCTTCTGATGCTGAGGACTCAAAATTGCAATCTAGTTATGTGTTTTGTCTAAATGGAGGTGTTGTAAGCTAAACAAGACACCATCGCCGATTCTACTATAGAGTCTGAGTATATTGCAGCTTTAGAAGCTGCAAATGAGGCTGCTTGGATTAGAAAGTTCATTACTGGATTAGGAGTTGTCCCAAACATCCTAGATCCAATTGAACTCCATTGTGATAACAACGGGGCCACCACACAGGCTAAGGAGCCCTAATCATACAAGAAATCCAAATATATACTCAGGAGATACCATCTCATTCGAGAGATCGTCGAGAGAGGAGATGTGAAGATATGCAAGATTCTTGGATAAAACAATGTAGCAGATCCACTAACCAAGTAGTTAGCTAGGCTAAGGAATGAAGGTCATGCTAGATCCTTTGGTCTTAGGATTATGCCTGATTGGGACTAGTGCTAGTGGTGATTGTTAGTGTAAGTCCTAGCCCCAAATACATTGTATCCAGATTATATTTTATATATAAATATTATGAGGTATTATTTTATCTCATTATTATTCCTGTGCATGTTTAATTTGATAAAACATCTATAAATAGTGATTCTGCTTAAGTTATCAAATACATGATTTGGATAGTAAAACCTTGAAGCATAAAAGAATACTATTCTAAATGTCACTAGTCAATTATTTTCATGGAGTGACAATAAACCATGACTAGTATGTACTATGTAAGATGATCATGTTTTACTGGTCATAGGATATGAGATATGAATCAAAGAACATAAGAACATGTTAGAGAATAGTGTTTAGGATCGATCCGCTTATGAGAATACTACATGGTTGAAAGGTCATAAGTATTTCTCATACAACACTTATACTTGAATCCCTCGACCTGAAATCACTATGAATTCTTGAGTGACTTCTCGTATACTTTGACATACGCCTAATGTTATTTGTAATGAGTAACAAGTATGGGTATGATTGGATATGCCATGAGTCATGCTAAGAAACATGAGTGAAGTGAAGGGATTGCCACTGTCGAAGAGAGAGAAGATATCACTGGCTACTTGATTAGTGAAACTGAGTAGTGTGTGGCCACATCCAAACAAAGGGATAAGTGTTATGATTTGTTTGACTTAGTTAGGATCACTTATAGATCAAGGAAATGTTTTAGCATAAATAAGGGTGATCCATTCCATACCTTATGCTAATTCTGATATCGAGAGGCAAACTATTGTATAAGGTTGTAATTAGGTTATGTTGATTCGTAATTGACATTTATTTTAATTTGGATAATCATAATGTCTTGCTAGAGACCAGTTATGATTTATGGGTTTTAAATTAATTTTAGGCTTATTGCCAACATTGAATGAACCTACAGGATCACATATAATAAAGATCTGGATTGGTTACAAAGGTTCTCTCTTTGTAGTAATTGAATTATTAAGATGATTAATTTAATTAATCAATAATGATTCAGGATTTTATAATTTATGTGTTAAATAATATTTAATACATAGTCAATTAATGTAATGGACTTTTAATATGAGTCACCAATTATCATGGTTATAATTATTTAATTATGTGTGACACAATTCGGCCCATGTGAGTGATTTATTTTATGATAATATATCATATAATTAAAAACCCAATAATATTAATAAAACTCATGTGATTTTCGACATTTCCTAACCTAAATTGGAGGGAGAAAATTCGGCATACAAACCTAAAAAGGGAGGGAGAAATTTGGCTCATCTTTCTTATTTTTTAGGAATCATTTTCCTTGTGTGACAATGATCAATTTGGATAAGCAATTACTAATTGGGAGTCCACGACTAATTAGGAGTTTTATTCTTGTTTGACAAGGAAGATAAAAATTCTAATTTGTATGTGACAAAATTAATTAGGAAATGTTTATTCTTATAGGACAAGGAAAGCAAATCCTAGTATGACTAGGATAAGAATTCGGCACACATCTTCTAAAATAGGAAGATGCCAAATTCTTGGAGGGAAGGGAAGAGCAATTTCGGCTCCTTAGTGCTATCTATTTAGGTTTTCTCATATGCCTATAAATAGGATGCACACCTTGCCATTCAATGGATTCCAAAGGAAAAGCCAAATTAGTGAGTGTCGCTTTCAAAGAGAGAAAATTACTTTATGAGTTTTAGAATAGAGATTCTAAAAGAAGTGCTAGCACACATTATCCTAATTAACGATCTTGTGTGTGTGTGAGAGTAGAGGGGAGTCATCTTTTGGCAGTCCCTATTGTCAATTGCATTCGTCTCAACACAAATCAAAGGAAGCAATTCGACAATTCCAGCTTTTGGAGAAAAGCAATTCAGCTAAGTTAAAAGGTACATATATTCGGCCTCCTTTATTAAATATGATGACATACAATGTTCCTAGATGTTTCTTGTTTGATATTATTGGTTGTTCCGCTGTGTTTGATGTTGTTTATTCGCATAAGAAACCTAACAATCAATGCCACTGTCTCCTTCCTCGACATCATCATCTCACTCTCTCCATGCATAGATTCATTTTCAATAGAAATAAACCTTTAACATTACAAACCAAAATAAGATGCAATCTTTAACACAAATTCCCATGATTTTGTTCACCTAGCCCTAACAAATACACATTAATAGGATATTCCCTAGAGAAAATTACTAAAACAAATTATTAAAAAAGAGAAAGAACTATTAGCATTATCAATCTTGGTTGTGTTGGAGTTGTGATTGGACCCAATTGAAAAACAACTGAGTGTTGGTCCCAAGTATGACAGTTGAAGAAGGGGTGAATTGGATTTTGAGCAAATTTAAAACCTTGTTGAAAATCTTTGGCAAACTAAAATGAATAACAAAGTTCCTTTTCAACCAAAATCAAAGTTAAATACGGAAGCAAATAAATATCCAATCCACACACAAAATAAGACAAATGCAAGACAAAGTAAATAGGTTGAGGAAAGAGAGAACAAATCCAATTTATAGTGGTTCAGTCCTCCTTGACCTATGTCCACTCCTGTAGAACCCCTATAGAATTTCAATCGACTATCTCCTCACTTATGGGTTGAGGAAAACTATTTACACAACTTGTTTTTACGGATTCAATAAGCAAACCGTTATACCACTTGTTTTTGCAGGCTCAACAAGCAAACCAAATACTAGTTTTTGCGGTTCAACTAGGAAACTATTTACCTCTAGTTTTATAAGGCTCACTAACAACCACTCTTGTTTTTCTAAAGTACAACAAGGAAACCTATCTACTCTTAAGCAAATAACCTTGCTTGTAACAAAATCAACCCAAGATATAACAGATTTAAGCTCACACCAATCAAAAAATGTGATAACAAGTAAATATCTCAATTGGGTATAAATGTATAAGTGAAAGAGAAAATGAATAGTAAATTTAACAAAGGTTTCTCTCGTTTCTCTTCCGATTTGTGATGTTTATTTATAGCCACTTGGTAGAAAATAGTCGTTGGAAGCCTCAAACTTGCCGTTGTGAGAGAATAGAGAATTCTGTCTTTAAATGATGTTAGTCATTACTACGTGCGTAGCCACCATTTACGTGCATAATTGTAATGCCTTGTAAATTTTGAGTAATTATTTTGGTAATTTTTTGTTGAAAATTTTTCTAATTAATTATTTTTGAAGGATTAATTTTAATTTGAAGTATTAATTAAATAATTAATAATATTTTGGAGTGTTAATTTTTTTTATTTTAATGAAAATTTTGAAGTGAATTGAGGTGTTAAATTGAGGGGAAATTTGTTGAAATTGGAAAACGAATGAAAATTAGAAGAAAATAAATCAAGAAACGAGCTACAGGTCGTTTAGTGTTTTAAGTAAACTACATGTTGTTTTGGATGCTATAGTCCGTGAGAGAGACCAGTCGTTTGCGTGTGTGTATTCTGTGTAGCCGCAAACAACACATCATTGTTCGTTGTCGTTCGCATATTCGAAACGACACCGTTTTAAACCAAACGCAAAACACACCGTTTTGATTTCTTTGTAAACCCGACCGGTTCTTTTCTTTTCTTCTTCTTTCTTTCCTCTGTTCTTCGAAAACCCAGAAATCTAGAATTCAAAAACACAATTCCTACCATCTCTCCGTCTCTCATCCACTCTGCTCTTCTTCCTTTCTTCAAATCAAGGTGAGTTGATTATTTTTTGTTTATTTCCGTTTGGTTTTATTAATATTGAAATGGTTTTTTCGGGAAAGAAAACTTCAGATCCGAAGCTTTTGTATGAGGATTTTGAACTTGTTTTTGATGGGTTTTGATGGATTTGGGTTGGGAAACACGAATCCAAGTTGAAAACGGAGATGTGGTAATTTTCTTGAAACGGGTTTGTTAACCCAAAAATTTTCAGGACTATTTTGAATGTTATGCTAATTTTTTGTTAAAAGGACGATGGATTCAAGTTCCAGGAGTGTTTTTGAGTCGATTGGATGGATTGAAATTGTTGAATCCCGCTTGGTTCTGGATTAGGAACCATTGGGTGTGGTTTTATAATGAAAGGACTAAATACAAAATTTTACATGACTCTGAATAAATTGAGGACTAAATTTGATATTTGATATCATGATGTAGAATTGTATTTTTTTTATAAGTAGAGTGCCAGATTTGTAATTTCTATAAATTGGATGATTGAATTATAATGTTAAAATACTTAGAGGACTAATTTATAAATTTTGAAAAAGTTTAGGGATTAATTCATAATTTACTGAAGCCTTAGGGACTAAAGTGTAGTTTTACAAATTCGGAGACTAAATTGTAATTTTACGTAGATTTTGATTTTCGAGACTAGAGCAATAGATCTTCGACCGAAATAGATTTTTCGACGTCGAACGAATATATGCATTTGCATTTCATATATTAAGTACTGTCATAGTCACCGTGTTTGATCCTAATGGGATAAATTTCTGTTTTCAGTTTTGCTCGATTTTCAAGGTGATCAGTCATTCACTGGTGGACCATGGGTTGGATTATTAGCTAGGTGTCCAGGTGAGTATGATGACAGATTTAGACACATATGTTGTGTCTTCTAAACCTTTTAAGTTATGATATGTCTCACTTTTGTATGAAATCTATTTGGAAATTATTTTGTTTTTTGAAATAAATTTTCTGAAATAAGATTTCTGTCTGAATTTAAGAATGTTTTGAAATAAATATTTTTTTGATATTTATTATGAAATTTATAATAAATATTATGTTCTGTATTTTTACATTTTCTGTAATAAGTATTGTAATTTTCTGAAATTAGACATATTTTTTGTAGTATGTTTTCTGACTGAATATCAATATATATATATTAGAATAAGTATCTGATTTGCATGCTTGCTTGATTTGAAATTGTATTAATTTATTTAATCTAACTCGAGACACCTATGTTACAGAAATAAGCATAGCCATTGATATACCATTGTGAAGGCTCAGTTACCAGGGTAAGATGGTAACCATGTGTCTAGATTACACATGTGAGCTATGGTTTCTAGTGGCAATAGTCCACTAATGAGTTGAGGTATGATAACGTATGATGTGGGTCTGATTCTGGTTTCTTTCTTGTTTATCGGGTGGTTTACGCGAGGAGATTATAACCGAGAGTCATAGTTCTGCATATTTTGTACACCTGGGTTACATTAAGATGTATCGAGATCTTCGAGAGTCTTATTGGTGGCAAGGGTTGAAGAAGGACATCAGTGAGTTTGTTAGATGGTGTTTGACCTGTCAACAGGTTAAGTTTGTGCTGGACCAAGGGTGGTCAACATTGAGATTTCTCTAAGTTTTGATGATGAACAAACTGGAGAATTTGACTTGAGGATGATCCACGTATGTGTGTCCAAAGTCACGTACATGTGTGCATGTCACGTACGTTAGATTAGTCTAAAGTATGTGAGTTCGACCGTGACCTGAAATAGAAGCTACTGGAAGTTGGAAGAAGTGATCATCACGTACGTTAGACAATGTTCAGGTACGTCAGAGAATGTCATGTACGTGAGAGGTATCAAAAGTACGTGAAATATGAACGAAATTAAAGCGGAATAATTGAAGTCTTGAATCACTTGAAGGCATGAAGCCACACGTACTTGAGACATTAGAAGTCGCGTACGTTAGACATACAAGACAAAACGAAGATTTTAGTTCAGAGGATGTTTGATTTTGAATTTCACTTGGATCGAGACAAACAGATGAAGCAACGGTCAAGTGTCAACTACTAGCGTACGCAAGCGTAAAAATTCACGTACGTCACATCTAACTAAAGTACGTGAGATTGAGTTTCAAGTACGCGAGATGCTCTGGAATAAAAATAGAAGCCACTGGATGGTTCAGACATAGAAGTCACGTACGTCAGTTTTATTCACGTACGTCAATTGGGGATTCGTCATGATCAACGTACGTGAATGTACTTATCATGTACGTGTGATGAACATCAAGTCAGGTAACGTACGTAGGATTTGTATCACGTACGTGGGAAGACTCTGACAGTGCATTAAATGCACCTCATTTAATACCACAACGGCTACAATACACCCCACAACGGTCTGAAATCAAGAGAGAAGTATAAATACATGCTTGGGAGGCCAGAAACAACTAACAAAATATCTGGGCATTGAATTCTTACAACTACCAAGCATCAAAGCATTGAATTTCTCATTTATTGATACAAGTGTATTTGTTCTTCAATTTCATTCTTCATTTGCTTGTATCACTAGCTTATAATCTGTTGGTAAGTGTTTGTGAACACATTTAAAAGAGTGATTGTGAATGGGATCAAGGGTAAGGTAGATCCTTAGATTGGTATTTTTTCTTGAACCGGAATCAAGAA
>CAODLS010548829.1:0-11279 GCA_948243855.1 Flueggea neowawraea | reverse complement strand
AATATACTATGGAAAAATGAGCAACAACACAGGCTCACCAAATGTGTTAAGCCAAATAGAATCATATCTCACCAAACGAATCTGGCATGGGACCAAAATCAAATCATACGTGAACTCTGCCACTAGATCATATGTAGACTCCACCACTAATCAAAATACGTGGACTCCGCTACTAGTAATATCTCATACGTGGACTCCGTCACAAGACAATCTTACACGTGTGTTAGCTAGACACACGGGTCACCACCTACCTTGATAACTGAGTTTTACCACCTACCCTGGCAATTGAGTCTTCACTATGGTATACCAAAGGTTACGCTTATCCCTGTAACATACGTGTCCTGAGTCAGAATAGTTAATTAAATTTTATGTCAAAAATTTAAATGCAAAATTTAAACAGAAAATAGTGGAAGCACCACTAACAGATCATATAAAAACTAATTTACATAAACCAAAGAACAAATTTCAAAGAATATAAATATTTCCAAAAATATTTATATTAACAGATATATACTTGCTTTCAAAAATAAAGCCAAATCCAGAAGTCAAAACAAATCTTCTTTCAAAGAAGTACAAATTCAGAAAATATCCTTTGCAGAAAATATTTCCTTGTTATTGATCAAAATACTTAGATGAACAAAAAAAACATTTGTTTTCAAACACAAAACCATTTCAAAACATCAGAAAATATCCAACAGGATTTCATAGCAGAGGTTTTCACGTAATTCAAATTTTAGGATTTTCTATCCTTTATTAATTCCAAATTACATGCCAATGTTCAGACGCGTCAAAAATAATATAATTTAGAAGACACAGCTTATATGTCTGAAGATGCCTTTTCACTCACCTAGAAATCCAAACTGAATGTCTCAATCTCGTACCACTGGGGTCGACTAACCTCGCTGACCAGGATACGAAAGTGAAACAATTATTACAAGACGATTGTCAAATTGTGGTACTATAGCAATATAGAATGCATGAAATGCAGATGCAGACACAACTCCTTAGAAACCTATCTCGATCGAAGATCCAACACTACAACCTCGAAAATCGAACATCTCGCAAAATTACCATTTAGTCCCCGAGACTTGGTAAATTATGGATTAGACCCTAAATACCCTCAAATTACCAAATTGTCCTCAACTATTTCAGAATATTCAATTTACTCCAAAACATACTCCAAATTCCAAATTAATCCCTAAAACACAAAATATCATATTTGGTCCTCAAATGGTAATTTGCCCAAATAGTCCAACTTTCGATTCAGCCGATTAAAAATCGAAACCAATCTTGCATCCAGACTCTAATCGACCTCCTGAACTCAAATCCATCCTCAGTTTCATCAAAAGAACAACAGAATTGTCTAAAATGGCTCAAAACCAAATTGAACCTTAGCCCGTTCAAGAATTCATAAAATCCTTCAATTCAAAGCCCAAATCATGTTCTTATAACCTCAATATAGTCCAATCTAAAAATATTCAACTCTCATTTCAACAGAAGCAAGCCAAATCTGAAAGCCTAATTCAAAATGCCCAAAAACATTCTACAATGATTCAAGCATGAAATGGAAGTAAAGAAGTGATTAAATACATGTTCTTACCTTAGAAGTTGATAAGGAGCAATGGGGAAACAAAATGGGAGCTTATGGAACGGATTTGGGTGAGAAATGGCAGATAAGGAGCGGAATGACGAAGTGGTTCGGGGTTTGGGGGTATATATAGAAAAAGTAGGCTCACGTACGTGAATCCAAAGTTCATGTATGTTAGGGAAACCTCAAATACGTTAGGAACAAGTTCACGTACGTTAATAGTGTCAAAAATCGTGTTCTGAAGCTTCTATTTCTACAGATCCCAACCTCACGTACGTCACTTCACTTCTCACGTACGTCTATCATCCATCATGCCCAGCTCACTTAAGTGACACTAAGACTCACATACGTGACATTGCTTTGCATCTCACGTACGTTGGGAAAACTCTAATGTATGTTAGATGCCCAACAGCTCACCAACGTGACGTTTCTCGCTTCTGAACTTGTCCCGAATCCTTCATAAGTCTTAACAACATCCAACCTTACAAAAATAACATCATAAACATCCCCAAACACTATATCAACACCTCAAACATCAAAGTTTAGAATCAAAACAAAACGAAACAAATTAGGATAGGTCGGAATGCTACAGAAGATTGGTCAAAATTTGATGGGATATTACACCTTGGTTCTACCTTAGCGCACCTTAATGCTATTTTCACATTATCTACATGCGCTAGTAGTGAAGAACGTGCTTTGTGGACAAATATCAGAAAGTCTGCAACTTTGGACTTCTTTCATGGGTGTTTTGCATTCTTCATCATCCAAACCGAACTCAACAAAGGTTGGGGTTATTTTCTGTATAAATTGTAGCATCAATTATTGGTTAATTATAAATCGTAGCATCAATTCAAAGTTGGTACAATGGATTCGCTAACAACAGAAAGTTGAGCTTTGCGAATATAGGAAATTGGTTCACTACTCGGTTTATTTAATGATCAAGGGAAAGTACAAACATTAGCGACTCTTGAGAAAAATGTTGCAAGAGATTCCATGTGGTTCATTGATCATTATTTTCTCGCAAGGAACTGGAGCAAGTTGCTATATTAGAAGTTATGACATAATTTGTTCAATCTGGAATATTTTAGCGTATGGTATAGAGGTCTTCTTATTCATGGTTTTGTAATTTTATTATCTGAGACCTTAGTTATTACAATGGTCTTTCAAAGAATTCTTGTATTTTTTGTATTCCCTTAATTCACAAAATAGTGGATTAGGAAAGGCAAGAAAACCCTCCCAAAACTCAATGTGAGCATAGGAAAAAACCTGCTAGTTTACAAACATGACCATGTAAAAATGGTGTCTCAGCACCGCAAAACATGGTATCCTGAATAGCAGAACTCCTCTAACCAAGAAATTAGCAAGTAAAGAAATCCTTATAGCTACATCTAATTAAGAAATTAGCAAGTAAAATACATACCGATAATATCATCAAACTAAGATTCTTGATCTATGAAAGTATTTTTATTACTTGCCTTCCAAAAAAGAGTTCTTGTGTTTTGCTTTGTTACCCGCATTTAATAGATTAGACACGTATTTCACAGAGATGATGCCGCCACTTCGAGAAATGAAACTGTTTCACTCTCTCTCTCTTTTCTAATGGATGGTGAAGAGATAGGCACAATTTTACACACGTACAAAGATTAAAAGACACAAGCGAGTATGAAGCAAAAACATCTCCGAGCACGTCTCTTGATGTATTTTAAAATTACATGTTTAATCAAGAAATATTGTTTAGCATTTTTGTCCTACAAATGCATTTTTATCGATGAATTTATAAGTTTTTCGTGTTTTGTGCAGGATCGAATGAATTGCATGAAATTAGATGAAAATGAGAAGAAAAGGGCATGAAAAAAGGTGTTTTAAAAGGAGCTCAAATGATGGGACAAGTGGAAGAAGAATAAGCTCGAAAACCACCACATTCGACGTTGCTCACAACACCACTCCTTGAGCCACGAACGTGGTGCAACACCATACCCTACACCACGGTCGTGGCCACTTCCCACACTTAAAACCGTGGCCAAAAGTGCTCCAAACAGTGGTTGATACGAAGACAAAACATGTACAAATCAGTGGCTAAGGCATTTCCACATGCCACAGCAGTGGTGCAGCACCACGGGCTGCACGACAGTTCTAGATAGATGCCACAAAAATGGAAGGCCAAAAAAGGGAGAAAAATATGTGACAATTTTAGGTGTTTTAGTGGACAAAGTGTGGATAGAAGTGGACAAGAGGTGTACACAAGTGGACTTTAAGTGGAAATCAAGTGGATGATGACGGCAATCAAGTGGACACAAGTGGACAAAAGGTGTAGATCAAGTTGACACAAGTGGACAACTTGCCAAATTTCTGTGGAGACATGGAAATGCCTATAAATACTCCTTCCATATGCATCTTTGATAATCTAACCTTGGGGAGAGAAATTCACCAACAAAACTTGAGAGAGAAAGAGAAGATTCAAGTGGAGGAAAAAAAGGTTCCTTGAAGAGGCTTTTGGCCTTGAAAAGGAATCTCCCTCGTCCTTTATTTTCCAAATCTTATGTTATATTTTGTGTTGTTCTTCTTCTTAATTTTAGTTTTCATTTTCTTTCAACTATGGTATTGTAGGATTTTAATTTGGATTTTGAGGTGTAAGTTTTAATATCTACTATGTTCTATGAAAGGGTTCGCTTATGTTCTTAATTTCCTTATTTGTTGCCATGGTTGATTTAATATCTTGTTTTATTTGAATAGCATTGTTTTTTATCACCATAATGGTGTTTGTGACATACCTAAATGATGGATCGAAAGAAGAAGTTTAGGTTAGGTCTACTTGCATCAAACTTGTTAAGTTTTGTAATAGACATATTCATGCCAACAAGGTGTTCAATGAAATTCTTAAAAGAACTTAAGGAATATAGTTTAGTTAAGTGAGACCGAAATAAACCTCCTAATACATGTAGACATAACTTAAATGAACTCGAAAAAGGTTTTAAGCGAATATAACGAGAGAACACTCATACCACTAAAACTCGTTTTGTTGATGTAGTTAATAGGAGTATTTACTTGCATCTTTATAATCCACATATTTTCTTTAATTTGATAATTCATATTATGCTTTTAAAATCAAACCCACCACAACTCAAAATTTTGAATTTTATTGCTTTCTTTTGTTTTTTAATTATTAACTAATACAAGTTCAATATGAAATTGACACCTGAGGATTTTATTACTACAACGACTATCGTGCGCTTGCGATAGACATCGATCATCTCTCAAGGATGGAATCAAGTGGACTTTAAAAGTCTCCAAAGATCAAAGACAAATGTCCTCGAGGACTCCTAGAAAGAAGCCAAAGAAGATTTTGAAGTCTTACCAAGAATACAAAGAAAATCTATAATCATCATCCCCGAGGTTTTTTTCCATATTTTTTCTTTGTTTACATTTAAGTCCTAGAATCTAAGCATCACCAAACTCCACTCGACTCGTGTTATGTGATCAAGTGTTTAAAGTTTTCTTCTTCAATTAATCATACCTAAGCGCATCTCGAGGAAATCCCCAAACAAGCTCATAGTTTTTTTTTTCATATCTAAATAGAAACCAATTGTTGCATTTCCTTGACAATTTTTTTTTCTCATTCCACTTCGTTCTGGTTTAGATGAATAAATTTTTGAATTATATAAAAAAAGAAATACAACCGAAAGTTGATGCAAAAGAGCAAATGCAATATGCAATAAATTGATGTAGTCCATAACTGCATGTCGCCGCCAAACAAAGCCGGACATGCTGAAAGGAACATATATATTCACTTCACAACTCACAGCTCTCTTGTAACACTACAATAATTAAAATTAGTATGCCAATGTAATTTGCAAAATATCTATATTATCTATCATTCATTTGCTATATACCTTTTTATGATTACTAATTAATATTTTAAAAAATATATATTAATATATGTTTACTCTAAATCTTCTGTGAGAAAATTAAAGCCTTTAAAGATTGTGAACGTGTCAGGAAAAAATTAAGGTATTTCCTAAGCCAAAAACTGAAAAATAAAGTGCACTCATCTAACTTCTTAATGCAATTGTGGTTTCTCCTATGAAATTTGTGCATGCAAAGATAGGAAATCTCAATGCAAATAAAACCATAAAAATAAACGAAAAAATTGAAGAGAAATGGTTGCCTTTATTGCTGAAAATATAATTGAAAAAGTTTGACAAATTGTTGAGAAATAAACTGAAATACTAAATTAAAGACTATGTTCGCTAAGTTGATGAAAAACCAAATGATTTTGCTAAGATGACTAAGCTAATTGAAGAAACTAGGAAAAATTCATTTGGCCAGAGTTGAGTTGATTTGATCTGTGTTTGGGATTGGTGTCTCTTCTTGTTTCTGTCCCTTTCGTTTTATAACCATGAATTGATAATCTTCCATGCAACATCATAATTCAAGCTGGAGTCTTCTCTATCAAGATAAGGACAAGTTTCCCCTTGCTCTTGATAATACCTATTTTTTCAGATAAATTGTATCACTTTGCCGATTATATTGCAAGCTGAATTTTGAAGAGTTGTTTTGATAATTCCATCAAACCAAAATATTTTAACTTCATCCTGATAAATTCTGTTTATCTGCTGGTGTTTATCTTGATATGACCCTATGATGATCTTTTTAGCAATTGGATCCTTGAGAGTTATGTCGTACGCAAACTCCTGCAACTTCGGAAAAATTTTGGGTTTGTTTGGTTTGAGGTGAGTTGGTAGGGAAATACGATTTCTCAGAAAATGTAGAAATTTTTTTTGCTTGGTTAAACAAAGAAATTTGAACTTTCCGGGAAGTTAATTGTTTAACTTCCTCTTGACCTCGGAAAGTAACTTCCTGGAAGTTCAGGAAGTCGAAGTTCCTTAGTGTCTATAATGAAATTTTACAAATATATCTTCAAAATATTATTTACTTACAAAATTTTTATTGTTTCTAAAATTTATAAATTATTTTATAAATAATTTTTTGATTATTTTATATAAATAAATTTTTATAGAAGTACCAAAAGTTATTTTATATTTTTAAGATTTTAAAAATATATTATATAAAAATTATTTTTATTTAATTAAAAAATTAATTTTTGTCAAATTTTAAAAATTAGTCTTTATTATAGAATTGTATGAACTATTAACTATTGTTTTATTTCTCATGGGAGATATATTTATGTAATATAAATAAATATTTTTTCATTATTTTTTCTTGTATGATTAATTTCAATCTAATAATAATAAGAGTATTATTGACTTTTTTCAATCAACTTCACGGAAAATGCAATTTTTTATCAAATACAATAAATTACACTTTCCAGGAATTTAAAATAGTAACCAAGCGCATTTATATATTATTTATCAGAAAATCACTTTCTGAAAATAACTTCTAAAAAATTAACTTTCTGATAAGTTAAATCAAACAAGTCTTTTATTGTCGCTGCAATTAATTTTCAAACTTGAAATTAACACAATTCCTGGTTGGCTTTGAGCTTCAAATTGATGAATCGTCTAGTCACTCAACTTTGGATCCAACTTATTAATGGTGCTAACCCAACTATTTTGGATGTAAACAATATCTTTACTCGAATTATAACATTTCACAACTCAAAATGCCAATCAATGAGCATACCATGTTTCCGAATATTGATCTGACGTATCATTTTTCATTTATATTGTAATTTTAAAAAAACATATTATTTTATATAATTTATCAATTTTCAATTTATATATATGATTTATCATTTAATCTACTAAATCAAATACTGTTACGTATAATAGAATTGGGCTATAACAAATTTAATTTGCAAAGGCAAGTTATTTAAGAAAAAGGCAAAGCAATTTACTATACTGCAAGTCTATTTTTATTTAAGAAGAAACTAGGCCTAGATGATTCACAAAGGTGGACAGATATCTAAACTCAAACCAATTTACTATATTGCATGTCTATTTTCTAAAAAAGCAAATGCTTAATTGATGCTTAGAATTTAGACGAGTTTTTCTATGTCTAAACTCAAGCCAATTATAGTAAACTATCATAGAGAATTCTGTAAAGTATTTTGAGTTGACAAAAAAAAAGCTTGTTTCAATTCAAACCGAACATATTTTTCGTATAAAAAACACTCGATGATCCCAACAAATGAATAACATGTCAAAAAAAAATTTAAAAAAATTCTAATTTCCTTTAAAAAAATTCTAATAAAGAAATATATTAACAATGCATAATTTAAAAAATAATAACAAACGGATCAACTGCGGCACTATATATGGTCGTCTACTATTTATAACTAATGCCTAAATAAGAAGTCCTCTAATTACTGATGAAAGCTGCGTGGTCTAATGGATAAACTATGTCTCAGAAAACATCTAAGCTTCTAGATTAGAAATGTTTCTGTTATAAACAACCCATATATTTTATATAAACCAAATTGTGGTAATCTCATAGATGAGGTTTAATATTATATACGAAGAAGATTGACTCTGTTTTCAAAGAGGAATATTAATTTAATTCTCCAAATACTTCTGAGCTTTTATGTATTAAGCCTTTACTCTTACATAACATATAATTTCTTCTCTCTTTTTTTTTTGTGTAAAAGTGTTGCAAAACTAGGACTTGCCAATTCACTCAAAACTCTAAATTATTATTCTAAAAAGTTGTATAAATCCACATTTCCAAGACTTAGGCTATGGACCAAGTAACATCCACAACACCTAAATCTTTTTTGAGGCCTAAAGCTTCCCACACAGCATCAGACCCATCAACGATATTGTTCTTACAAGGTGGTTGACCTGCATGCTCACTGTCACACCCATGCTGAGAGTCACATTCATCCACAACCCGTGCCTTCGCACTCCTTCCATTGCTTCTTTATCATCTTTCCGCACCTTGATCCTCCGGCATAGTCACGACCCATTCTCGGGACCATGACCGACATACGAGGTGAACCGTCTATGGAAACTCAACTCATCTCGCACAAGCTTGAGAGAGCAAAACATTTACCCAATAAACATATTTAAATAACTATGAAAAAACAATAAAGGTTTAATCTTTATTTATTAAAACAAAATATATGTAATATAAATTGCGGAAATAATTTCAAATTAAAACATTTGAAATGTCAGAAACAGTAACAAAAACAAAAACAAATCCCACAGGAACATGGTGTTGAGCCTCTAACAAATTATACAGACGGGGCCCTATCAAAAGAGCACTGACTACAACGTCAAAATACCTCACCGAGCATCAGAAGCCAATGATTATAATCCCTAAAAATTACCTGCACGATGATAATAAACAGAGACAAAACAAAGAAAAGGGGGTCAAACCCAGTGAGTGAGGGACAACACTCTAGATCGCCTCATTTGGGACTCACAAAGACTATTTTGAAAACAGTTCAAAAATACCACATGCGGATATAAGCAACATATATCAATATATATATACACGCTACATACGTTATAGCGATTCAAAACCATTTCAAAATCATTTGCATTCAAAGCAAACAACATGCACTAAATCATTCTGGAACTAAACCAGAATCTTTCAAGAATCTTTCCAAACCTTATCAAAGTTTTCATGCTTTCAAAACCAAGGAAAAACCTTTCAAAAACCGTTTTATCTTATCAACGATTTCAAAATAAAACCCTTTTTACTTTTTTTCTCAAAAACTCATACTCAGAGTTCAAAACCATTTCTAGTGTTGTTAAAAATTTCAGAAACAAAGATCTGCCACATATGCATCATAATAATAATAATAATCATATTATTATCAAAATCATAATATCTCGTAAATATTAGAGTCAAAAACATATATCACGAATAAGAGACCAAATATAATCGTGGTGTGAACTGTGTCACTCTACCACCTCAATAATGATTGTGGACTCTGCCACTAATCCAAAATCCAATCATGTGCCTGATCAGGACAACATGGCTACCAACTACCCTGATAGCTGGGTTTAATATGCATTGGTATACCAAAGGCTACGCACCCCTTAGCATGGACGTTCCGTCTCCAAAACATATACATAGTATATTGAAATCCAAAACATAACGGTCATGTGACCGAGTATATCAAAAACGAAGAGACACATATAAGATATAACTTATATATCGAAGTCAAAAAAAAACAAATCATTGATTTTCCAAAACAATTTCATAATTCAAATATATATATATATATATATATATATATAAATATATATATTTTTCAAAAACATAATCTTTATTTCGAAAAGATATTCAAAAATGCAGTCAAATACCTGTTATCGAAAAACATGTCAAAATTCCCAAATATGGTTCATAAAACAAAGCTTACAGATCAGAAATCAAAACAGAGAGAAAAGATATATACATGTGCATATATCAATTTACCAAAAACAGAGTTTGAATCTCTATTCAAAACCCATAACAACCGAAACAAAGCATGCAGTCAGCATTAAAAACAATGAAACACACACACACACACACATATATATATGTCACTTTTCCCAAAAACAAAGAGGTGAATATTTATTCACATAATCCAAATTATTTACTTTAACCAATCTTTAGATTAGTCCAATTTACATGCTATGGTGATAGCACAACAAAAATATATATAAGTGGAAGAGACACAATCTATGTGTTTGAAGCTGTCATCTACCCACTTGGATGTCGAGCTTCCAAATTCTGAATCACTGACCACAGGTCGATAGCTGGTCACCTTAGAAATTTGAACTGAGCTGAAACAAATGTTTTACAAACATGTCAAACTCGGTGACTGAGGCAATACAACATATGCATGAAATACAATTGCAGACTCAAACGCCAACGGCGTCAAAAATTCTATTTCGATCGAAGATCTAGCACTCTCATCCCCAAAATCCAAATTCATGTAAAATTATGATTTAGTCCCCGACTTTTGTAAAATTACACTTTGATCCCTAAGACCCCAAAAATCAATAATTAATCCCTAAACTTTTAGAATTTAAAATTAAATCCTCCAAATAACTCAATTTATTAATAAAATCTCAATTTTATCAAAATTACAAAATTAGCCACAATTTTTCAAAATTACAAATCTAGAACCTATTTTTATAAAATTACAGATATGGCACAATATGTAAAATATCAATCCCAGTCCTCCAATTATTCTAGAAAAATCTGAATTTTTCACCTAAGTTATTGCGACGAAAAAAATATTTTCAGAAATGTCACAAAACTCGAACCGGGCGAAACACGATGTTCGCAATAGTTCCAATCAACTCTAATCAACCCCTGAAACCTAAATCTACCTTAGGTTTGCATCCAAAACATCAAAATCAGTCCAAACCGTCGGACCCATTTTCAGACCAAAATTGTCCATCAACATACAATCATCAAATCTCCATTTTCAAACTAGATTCACGCATTTTCAACCTCAACCCATCATTACCCAACAAAAACCAACTCATTTTCAGCCAAAAACACGAAAAAAATTCAAACCCTAGACCCATTTTCTGCACAAACCGAAACAAACACAAACCCATCAATTTTGACTATGAAACCAAGCAAGAATAGGTGAGAGAAAGAGAAAATTACCTTATCTTGGTGTGGGAATGGAAGAGGAATGAAGGAGAGAGAGGGGCAGATTTTTTGGGTTTGTGAACAGTGCAGGTCGAAGAAAGAAGAAGAAGAAGAAGAAGAGTGGTTGGTCAGATCG
>CAODLS010548690.1:0-21050 GCA_948243855.1 Flueggea neowawraea | reverse complement strand
AGTGACTGTGAGACAATGAGAGTGAGATTAGGGTTTGTCAATTGTGGCCTATCGGAAACGACACAATTTTAGGCTTTTTTATATAATCACTAATATATTATTTTTAAATAGAGCTAATCACTATTATATAATTGTTGTAATTATAATAAATAATATATTATTTTTATTGTTTTTAAAATTTATTTTAATAAAGCTTTGAAAATATCTAGAGAATAAGAATATCATAATATCTTGAACCAACAGAAAAGAAAACTGTCACAAAATTAAATTAGAGATACCTTAAACGAGTATGTTCATGAGCTAAGTAAACGAGTCTACAATCGAGCCTGTTCACGAGCTTGTTCATGAGCTCAGTAAACGAGTTTACAATCGAGCCTATTCACGAGCTTGTTCATGAGCATGTTCACGAGCTTACAATCGAGCTTGTTCATGAACATGCAAACTAGCCTCGTTTGCTAGCTTTTCGAGCCGAGATTTCTAGTGTTAAAGTTCGGCTCATTTACAAAGTCGAACTTCAAATTTTGTTCAAGTTTGACTCATTTATTATTGAGCTGAGTCATAAACGAGTTTTTATCGAGCCGAGTCATATGCGAGTTTTTATCGAGCCAAGCTCCTAGCCGCTCTGGAGTAGCTTGGCTCGTTTACACTCCTATTTGCAGCAGCAATCTGCTCCTGTGCCAACAAACTATGTTTTTCATATATAGGAGTAATAATTTATTACAATTTATTCTTTTGTCATTTTGAATTATGTACATTACTTAAATGAATGTTCGACTTCTAATGAGTTAGTGTTGAAAAAACATAAATTCAATAAAAGAAATTATATTTTCCAATATTTCCTATAAATCTTGTCTTCACCTAATTAGAGGGTATTATAGTCTTTTTAATTTCAAATGTCCCTTTTGATCCGGGTCAAATTGATCCATTTAGCAAAATTCTTTTCATATATCAAACTAGAAGAGGCATTTCAATATGACTTAAATTAAAATAATAAACTTTTCTCCATTCAACCTATATGTTCATATTTTTCCTACGATTAATTGTGACAATTATTACTACGGAGATCAACACTTTATGATGATTTTAGTGAACCTGTTGTACAACATATTAATGCATAACAAATCATTTTGGATGAGCAAATAATAATCTACTTGATACATTATTTTTCTCTGTAGAATTATGAAATTGAGCTTTTATCCCATCTTACTAGCGTCCATTTTTCACGTCAAACAATATTTATAGTTATTTTTCCTAATTAGTAAATTAACCTGTTAGAGAGTTAACACATACACATTGCTTTTGTGAGTTTCCATAATAGTTTTCGCTCTACAATCAACATCATACATCCTCTCTCTTATGTTTATATTTTCGTATTAATCGCTCCTTGTGTTGCTTAATTCACTTTTCTCAATCGATAAAAGAGGCAAAACTACCTATAAAAATCGTTTGAAGTGTTCAAAACAAACGTATTTGACTATGGAGGATAAAGACCAAATTTCATAATTGTATAGGACAAACTATATACAATAAACCATTATTAACTGCCTTCGAGACTTATATAATTGTGCTAAATTGCTTATTTTTTTTAGTTAAAAATTGTTGGAAAATCGGGTCCACCTACGTTAACGGATGGAATCCTAATCCATTAGTTGTGGGTTCAACTAATGAGCCTAACTAATTATTAGTTAATTAGTTGAAGACCTCTTAATAGAATTAAGAGAAGTTCAATTAGGGTCTACACATACCAAGCTTATGTGTAGAAAACCCTAGTATGCAAAAGATGTGATTGATTTCTCACAAGCGCATGAGTGTCGATATAGTTTTAACAATGAGTATTCCAAGAATATCGAATCCAAGGGAACGATTACTAATGGTGATCAATTTGTAAAAGAAAAGCAATAGTTTTCACGATTTGATTTTTTTTGAGGTTTTTGATTAAGAAACATGAAATTAATAAAAACAAGCAATTAAAGTAGATAACCATTTAATGATAACGTGTTAGGCTTTCAAAACTTGACTAAGACTTCTATTTGCTATACTCATGAATGGTGTTTTAGGAATTAAGTGTCATCTTTGCTTTTATTGCTTAAAGCCTCTCTTGAGTTCATTTAAGCTATACCTACATTTTTTAGGTGGTTCCTCTCAGTCTCACCTAATTAAACTAGACTCTTTAAGCCTTTTAGGAATTTCATCAAACACCTTACCTACATAGAATATATATATCCTAAGTTAGACAAGTTTAATGTTTGTGGACCTCATCTAGCCTTCAACTCTCGATCCTTCAACTAGATTTATTAAAATAATTATCATGTTGGTCAAGCATAACAATAGGCAATTAAAACAAGTCGTCAAATCAAATCCATGACAATCTTTAAATATAGAACATAAAGCGCAATACCTATATAATAAATAGTCATCAAAGTCTACATCTTTAAGTCTTAACAATAAATCTAAGCTACCATGATGAACATAAATGACAAGCAATAACAAAAATAAAAATAAAACATTGTCACCAAATAAAATTGAGAAGAGATAGAAGGATGATGGAAGTGGAGTAAGCGTCTTCAAGTTGCCCTCAAGAGAAAACCTAAAATCTTCAAGCCCTTTACTCTTGCTCCTTAAACCCTAACCTAAAACTATATAAGAAAAAAGAGAATGTTTTTGCGGAATGAGGAATGATCCCAAAAGATCAAATAAGAGGAATATTTCTACCTCTCACATGACCTCAAAACCCTTCAATAATTTCTGAAAAAAATGCCCTTTAAATGTGCCTTGGTCCCCATAGCCTTTTATCCACTTTTAGGCATGAGACAAGAGAAGTTAGTGGACACAAATGTATAAGCATGATATAGGGTATATGATCATGAAAGCATATAAATTACTCCTAATTTATTTTATTCAATGAAAACTTGAAAGACAAATGTATAAAGTAAAGGATAAAGATAGTTTGACATAATTGTGAACAGAGATTAGTTTAACGTCATTTTGGACGGGATGATGGATCTACTTGGGACACCAAGTAATCCTTATGGTAGACTCCATATAAGGTTTCAATCTCTTTCCATTGACTTTAATTGGTTTATAATCATTAAGCAAAAATTCAATGGCACCATATGCGTGAATTTTCGAAATTGAAAATGGACCACACCATAGACTTTTGGGGTGATTTTTGGGTGGAAAATACAATACTTGTTGACCCTCGAAGAACTCACCCTTCAATGAGAAATCACCACATTCTTTATTGATTTTCTCTTTTACACCCAAAACCCTTTCAACATTATTTTTCTCCCTTGCATTGAGCTTGCTCTCTTGGTGGTTCTTTTTTGTTTTTGCATGAGGTTCTCCCTAGCTCTCTTTATCACCTAAGGGTTTTAATATGGGATTTTTGGACAACATGCAATAAGACTCAACCATTTTAGCATTATCATCACCATCCTCAATTGAAGGCATTTTTAAATCGCTAAACATATTAAAGTCTTGTATTTCACTTTTTACCCTAAAGGTCAATTTCCCTTTGTTTGTATCTATTAAAGCTCCCCCATTACAAAAAATGGTCTACTAAGTATAATAGGAAGCTCAATAGTATTATGTATTTCAAGAACATAAAAGTCAACAGGAAAATAAAACTTATCAATCTTTACCAATACGTTCTCCACAACTCCTACAGGGTATTTGATGGAGTGAATGACAAATTGGAGTGAAACAGTTATCTGGCATAAGTTCTCTAATCCCAAGCTTATTGAATATTGAAAAAGGCATGAGATTAACCGAAGCTGCCAAGTCACACAATGACTTTCTGATCCTATGAGTGCTAATGCTACATGGTATGGTAAAGCTCCTGAGATCCTTAAGCTTTAGAGGAAGTTTGTTTTTGATGACCGAACTACACTCCTCATTCAAGGTGATAGTTGCATATTACTCCAACTTCTTCTTGTCGGCCACAATCTCCTTTCAAAATTTAGTATAATTGGGCTTGTGTGCAATGGATTTTATAAAAGGAATGTTCAATTGAATCTTCTTGAACATTTCCAAGAACTTCATGAACTCGTTGTCAATTTTGTGAGCCTTCAACCATTGAGGATATGGAATAGAAGGCACATAAAGCTTCACCTCATCTTTTAGTAGGAAGGAGCTCTTTTCGTTGGAAGGAGCTCTTTTCGTTGCTCTTTATTTTCCTTAGCTTCCATCCCCTTATTAATTCTTCCACCACAAGTTCCTTCCCCTTATCTTTTCTAGATATCTCCTCTACCTTTGGCTCTTCAAGCACTTTCCCACTCCTCATAATGATAGCCATCACACTCTCATTGGGATTTACTTAGGAGGTACTTGGTAGCTTCTCCTTTTTCCCCTTTGGAAACCACCTTGGGTATTTGGCCTACTTGCCTCTCTAAATTTAAAATAGTGGCTTGTTGAGCTTATATGGCTTGGTCTACCTTGGCATCTCTAGCCTTTATTTTAGCCATATATTGCATCAAAAGGTCTTTAAAGGGTGTTTTTTTCTTGGATGTTTTGTGGGAGTGGTGGTTAGGGATGTTGTTGTTGGTAAGGTGGTGGCCTAGGTTGAAATTCTGAGGGTCCTATAGGTCTAGGTGGGTTGGCATTTGGGTCCTTCCATGAAAACTTAGGATGGTTGTGCCATTCCAAGTTATAGGTATTTGAGTATGGGTCATTCCTAGGTTGGGGTTTAGGAAAACCATCCAAGTAATTCACCTCTTCATACCCAACTCCTAAGCCTTGACTCATCCCACAATTTGCATTGCTCTGCCCAATAACTCCATAAAAGGGCATGGTTCTCTAGCCATTACCTTTTTATTAATCAACAAGTTCAATTTTTGAGACATTTCAACAACTTGAGACACCAAATTGGAAGAATAAGTATTTACCTTATGAATGCTCACTCTTCTCTCTCTCTCATCGCTTTTTGTTGGAAATTGGTGGCAAGCATCTCACAGATGTCATATACTTCTTCGATTGTCTTGTCACCAAAGTAGCCACTCATTGCGGTGTCCATTAGCATTTGCTTATGCATAGTGAGACCATTATAGAAAAATTGGATAATCAACGCCAAGGAAAATTGATGGTTGGGGAATTGACTCAAAAGCATTTTAAACCTTTTCCATGCTTCATGAAATGGTTCTCTCTCCATTTAAGAAAATGAACAAATCTTGTTCCTTAATTTGACCGTCTTTTGAGGAGAGTAGTATTTCATCATGAACTTCTCATATATCTCCTCCCAAGTGCCAAGAAATTCCTTCGATAAGTTGATCAACCATGTCTTGACTCTATCCTATAATGTATATGGAAAGCATCGCATCCTCAAATTATCTTCCACTAAGCCATGTAAAGGTAATGTTTGGATGGTTGTGTAGAAATCCCTCAAGAAAGTGAGTATGTCCTCCAATGGAAAACTATGAAATGATAGTAGCATATTGAAGTGGATATTCTTCAACTCATTCGCACCAGCATTAGGTTGCCAAGGCCATCACCCGACAATTGCCCTATTCTAGCCTCGTCTTTCCTATAATGTTCATCTTGAGGCCTCAGATTCTCTGCCATTCTCTCCCTTCTTCTATTATCCCGAGTCTCCCTACAAAATCTTTCGACTTCTGGAATCAAAAGGATAACCTCTTCATTTTCCAAACTATGATAACATCTCAATAGCATGTACTACCTGCAATTGCAAAGGAAAATAAACAATTAAGAAAAAATAAAAGAAAAGATCACAATTAGTAGCGTTGCTCCTCAGCAATGCCACAAAAAACTTGATCAATTCCCCGTAAGTGCATGGATGCCAATTTAGTTTTACCAAGGAGTATTCCAAAGATATCGAATCTAAGGGAACAAATATTAATGGTGATCAATTCGTAAAAGAAAAGAAAAAATTCCATGATTTAATTTTTTAGTGTTATTGATTAGAAAACATGAAATTATTCGAGACTCAACCAAAACTTCTATTTGCTATGCTCATGAATGGGGTTTTGGGAATTGAGTGTTCTCTATGCTTTTATCACTTAAACTATATATCAAGTTCATTTAAGCTATGCCTACATTTATCAGGAGCGTTTTCTCAGCCTTATCTAACTAAACTAGACTCTTTAAACTTCTTAGGAATTTCATCAAACACCTTACGTACATAGAATATACCAATCCTAAGCTAGGAAATTTTAATGCTTGTGGCCTTCATTTCTCGATCCTTTAACTAGATCTAAAACAACAATAGTGTAACACCTCACTCATTTGATTAATTTTTTTCAATAGTTTCTATAGAATTTTGAACCAAACTTTGATGTTTGACAGGTGAATTTTTTTGTTTAAGATGTTGCTAGGTAGTTGATGATAATTTTGGAAGTGAAAAAAGTTTGTTGAAACTGGAGATATTCGATTCAAGTTGGAAGAGATGCATTTTGGAGGAAGCAGGCCACAAAACATGCATTTTGTGTATGAAACGTGCGTCTCTTAAGCTGGAGTTCGGCTACACATTATTTTGTTGTTGTTGTCCACATCTTGATGTTGTCATTCTCATTTGTGCTGGGTCAGGGCATGAAATGCCCATCTCCTTCCCCGACACGCACATCTCTCGGCCTGTGTTTGATAAATAAAAAGCACCATTTCAATCGGCTGTGTTTTAAATCATCCAACCCCGACTTCCTTTTGCCATTTCTCATTTTCTTCTCTCCTCTTCGCTTCAATTCAATCCGAATCTCTCTCTTTTTGCCTTTCAATCTGTTCTCTTGCATCCTTGAGGTAAGATCATCACTCTATTTTGATTTGATCTTCCATTTTGTGCATTCTTTTGTTAGGAGGCATTGAAGAATGAAAATGGGTTTGTATGGAGTTAGGGTTCGGATTTGAGGCTATATTTTATTATATTAAGGTATGAGGGACTTAAAAGAACTTGAATTTGTGTGGGATTTGATGATTTGATGTTGTTTATTAATGGGTCTATGGAAATCCAAAATTTTGAGGGAAAATTCTTGATGATTTAGGTGTTTTTGATTGTAATAGATGTTTGATTTGTGTCTAGAGAATGTTAGGAAGTGAATGGCATGGTCGGAATCGACTGGAATAGTGAGGATCGAAAGTTGGACTAAATGGTAATTTGTCGTGAGGGATTATAAGCAATATTTTGCATTTATGGGTCAAATTATTAATTTGTGTATATTTGGAGATTCATTTGGGTACATTTAAACATTTTGAGGTCTCAATAATAATTTTGGAGTTTTTGAATTGATTTATGGAATTATATAATTTGTGGTCTGATTAGTAATTTTTTGAAGCTCGGGGCCAAAGTGCAATTTTACATCGAGTTTTAATTTTGGGGTATATATATTAGTCTTTGGATGGAAATGGATTTTTACGAATTGTTTCAGTGTCGGAGTTTTTATATGCATGTGCATGCATTTCGGTACAGCTACAGTACCAGTGTCTCGTTTGCTTTGTTTATGATATGTTTTGTTTCTAATGTCTATTTCAGCTTCTTGTTCCTACCAACACGATTAGCCAGCCGACAATGGTGCCTGACCATTAGAGCTTGGGCATCCAAGTGAGTGGATGCAGCTTTAGACACATAGGTTGTGTCTTGAAACTGTATCTATTTTTGTTGTGTTGTGACACATATTCTGAACTTGAACTAATCTAAGAATTGGTTAATTTAATAATTTGACTATGTGAATTAATATTTGAAACTCTATTTTTTTTTAAAATTCGATATATATACGTATATATCCCCTCTCTGTTTTTGATTCTGAATTGCATGCTTTGCTTATGTATATTATTGTATTACAGATTTTGTATCTGATGTGGGACGCCTAGCTACGGGCTAGTAGCCTTTGGTATACTAAGACTTTGACAAATTCCAATTATCAGGCATGTTGGTAGCCATATGTCCTGGCCCAACACATGATTTGCTTCTGATTAGTGGCAGAGTCCACGATTACTACACTTTGATTGGGTGGTGCAGATCCCATCATTGATATTACTGGCCCCACATTTCTTATACTCTGTTTCTTACTCTGATACTAATAGTATCATTATGCATGTGTGCATGTGTTTGCTTTGTGTGAAAACATTTTTGAAACATTTCTTTTCTAAAACTGTACTATGTATGTAGTGTGTATATCTTTATATACTTTCTATATCGGCATGTGGTAGTTTTTGAAGATTTTCAAACCAGTCTTTGTGAGGCACGTATGAGGCATTATGGAGTGTTGTCCCTCACTGGGTTCTGACCCCCTTTTCTTTTCCTTGTTTATCCTATTTCTATTTTACAGGTTGATATTTTGACTTGACAACCGTCTGGCATCTCCGCTCAGTGAGGCGTTTATTTATTTGGTTAGTGACACCCTCTTGGCCGGGCTACTCTTTTTGTTTTAGAGCTCCACACTGGGATGCTGTTAGGTTACTGGGGTTATGTTTTGTCTCTTGATTACTCCAATTTGTGATACAGTCGCCTTGTATTTGACTTAACATATATTATATTTTGTCTCATATATTTATATATGTTTTCTATATAAACATTTTAAAGTTTAAATGTTTTAATAAATGAATGATATGGGTAGAGTTTTCTGTTTCTCTGAGGCTTGTGCAAGATGGGCTCGACTCTCATAGACAGTTCGCCTCGTACACCGGTCATGGTCTGAAAATGGATCGTGACAAATAGCCAATCAAAAAAAGTTATCAAATCAAATCCAAGGCAATCTTGAAATATAAAACATAAGGCACAATACCCATTCATATATATAACAAATAGTCATCAAAGTCTACATCTCTAGGTCCTAACAATAAATTTAAGTTACCATGATGAACATAAATGAAAAAAATAAAAAAATGAAAATAAAAATGTACCAATAAAATTGGGAAGAGATGGAAGGATGATGGAAGTGGAGTAAGCCTCTTCAAGTTGCCTAATGTAGTCTAAAATTACATATATAATTAAGCAAGAATTCCTAGCATTTTCATCTTATAAATGAGTTTTTATTGTTAAATTTATGTAATTCCCATGTTTTGCGTAGGCTAGGATCGATTTGAAAGAGATTGGATTGAAAACGTAAAACAAGAAGATTAAAAGCTCAAAAGAATTGAAGAAGTAAAGAGGGCAGAGAGTGGTCATGGTGTTGATCGTGGCCAAAATGTGCCAAGCCATGGCCTCCATTTCATGTACAAAAAGAAGATAAAAGCTGGCCATAGTCATATGCAGACCATGGCCAGCAAATGGAAACCATACAAGCAAATTCGACAAGAGCCATGGTCATGGAGCTGACCATTGCCACCAAATGCCAACCATACAAGCAAATATGTCACGGTCATGGAGCTGACCATGGCTCGAACACTGGCCAGAAAAGCCAAAAAGCTATGCAAACGAGTAGGTGGCCATAATCATGGTGTTGACCATGGCACCTTGGAAGAGAGAGAAAAGTGGTGACAGAAGAAGAAAAAAAAGTAGGGACCAAAGCACATGTTAAGAGCATTTTTTGAGAAATGGATGCTAAGGTTTGTGGAGGACCTATGAACGTATAAATACACCTCATTCACCCCATGTTGGCCTCATTAGACTTGCACATTCAAGAAAGGAGAGAATCACTCTCTTACCCATTCTCCAAGAAAGATTTAAGCATTGAAGAGGAAAGAAGGGAGGAATTGAGGAGGCCTTTTGTTATCAATTGAGAGAAGATTTTTCTTTCCTTTTATCTTCTTTTTGTTCGTTTGAGAATTATGTTTAGGATTTATATTTCTTGATTTATGCTTTATTTTATCATTATGTTAGCTTAGTTTTCTTGTTAGGATTTTGGAGATGTAAACCTTGTAGTGTATTAGGGTAGGAATACTTGGTGCCTACAAGGTGTTCGATGAAATTCCTCAATGATGCTAATGGGCCTAGTTTGGCTAGGTGTGGCCAAAAAGGCCAACCTAAGAGGCATATGTACGACTTGAGTGATCTCGAGAAAGTCCTTGGATGATTTATGTGGAGAGAACACTCACACCCCTTTCTTAAAACCCAATTTTCATTCATTAGGCAACTAGATCCTTGGTTTTATCTCAAAAGCCTTAATGTTTTCTTATTATTGAGTTCTTGTTTTAAATTTCTTGCTTGCTTTTTATTTAGAAAAACCCCTAAACAACAATTTTGATGGTTTTATTTGTTTTCTACTTTATTTCTTGATCATAATTAGACCATTTTCTCTGTGGATACGATACCCTAGGATACTCATAAGGTTTTTATTACTCCAATCGACTCTTGTGCACTTGTGAGACGTCGATCAAGTTTTTGGTGCCTATGGCTAAGAAAGGCGTTCTTGTTGTGGTCGTTTTTTTATTTACTTGTTTGTTTCTTTTACACTTGCAGGAATTTATGCTTTTGAGACGCATTAGTAGCTTGGAAAATCAAGAGGTTGTTCTTTTGATTTCGGAGATCGAAAGGATTTTGAGGGCAAATCGAGCTAACCAAAGGAGAGCAAGGATAGAGGGTATACATAGACCTCGAGATGGGATTGGGAATGCTAGAGTTAAGCAAGCTCAATGAGGTTTAGATGAGAACCAATTTCCAGGTCATATGAATATGAGAGAGATACAAAGGCCGGTGATTGGAGCTTAACCTTTGTGCATTAGATTGAGCCCAGTGGTGCAAAATTATGAATTGAAAAGCTTTCATTTTACTATGTTGCCATCACATAATGGTTTGTCATTGGAGGATCCACTTACATTCTTGAGGGAGTTTTACATCACCATCCAAACTTTCTCTCTTCATAAATTGACCTAAGATGAGCTAAGGATGCGTTTTTTTTCATATATTTTGAAGGACAGGGTGAAGACATGGTTGATCAACTTGCCCAAAGGGTCACTTGGCACTTGGGAGGGGATTTATGATAAATTCATGATGAATTACTATTCTTCCCAAAAGACGATGGAATTAAGGAATAAGATTTGTTCATTTTCTCAAATGGAGGGAAAGCCCTTTCATGAGGCATGGGAGAGCCTGTTGAGTCAATGCCCACATCATCAATTCTCATTGGTACTATTGACTCAATTTTTCTATGATGAGTTGACAATGAATGGGAAAACACTAGTCGATACCGCTGCCAGTGGCTATTTTAGAGATAAAATGGTTGAGAACGTGTATGACATATAAAAGTTGTTGGAAACAAATTAGCAACAAAAAGCGATTAAGAGAAAAAGAGCCAGAATTCATGATGTAAACACTTCCACTTCTCCCGATTTAACTTCAAAGGTTGATGAATTGTCTAGGGAGATGAATTTGTTGCTTAATGCCAATGCTTTGATGAAAGAGCAATGTGGATTTTGTGGAGTGTTGGGCCATAATGAAATGACTTGTGGGATGGCCCGAGGAGTGGGTATTGGATGTGATGAAGTGAATTTTGTGGGGGGGATTCCCAAATGCTCAGCCTAAGAATGACCTATACTCAAATACATATAACCCGGGTTGGTGCAACCACCTAAATTGTTTATGTAAAGACCCAAATACCCAATCCCTACCTAGACCTATAGGACTATCGGGATATCAACCTAGATCACCACCACCTTTTCAACAAAACCAACCCCATCCACCATTCCCACAAGCTAACCCTTGGAAGATTTGTTCATGTAGTTTATTTCTAAAACAGAAACAAAGGATGCAAACATTAAAGTGAAGTAAGTTCTTCTTTCTCGCCAATTTTTATGTATTAGATATGGATGATGCACATAACGCCCTCATCATACTTGGGAGACCTTGCTTGGCAATCGATGGCATTTGTATTGATTTGAGTAAGGGGAATGTACTCTTTAGAGTGGGGAATGAAATTGAAGAGTTTCATGTTACTATAAGGGTGCATCCACCTTTGCCTAAGAATGATTATAACATGGTGCACTCTTTAGAAACATGTTGCATGATATCTAACCCTCCACTATTGAACCCTTTGAGTGAAAACCAATGTGAGGAATAACCCAAAGAAAAACCAATAGTATGTCCAATGGAAGAAGGGCTTGAAAAGCAACCAAGTGCAAAAGAGAGAGAAGACAAGAAAGGGGTTGAGAACAAAAATGAAAAACCAAAAGGGAAAGAGAGTGATTATTTGAGGGGTGAGTTTGTTGAGACACAAAAAGTTATTATTTTCCACCCAATAATCATTTTCTTTATAACCCCAAAGTTCCAATGTGCGGTCCATTCTAAAATTACATATATAATTGAGCAAGACTTCCTAGCATTTTCATCTTATAAATAAGTGTTTATTATTAAATTTATGTAATTTCCATGTTTTGTGTAGGCTAGGATCGATTTGAAAGAAATTGGATTAAAAATGTAAAACAAGAAGATTAAAAGCTCAAAAGAATTGAAGGAGTAAAGAGGTCAGAGGGTGGAATGTGCCAAGTTGTGGCCTCCATTTCATGCACAAAAAGAATACAAAAGGTGGGCAAGGTCATGGTGCAGATCGTGGCCACCAAATGCCAACCATACAAGCAAATCCAAGAAGAGCCATAACCATAGAGCTGACTATGGCTCGAACCATGGCCAATTAAGCCAAAAGTCCATGAAAACTAGTAGGTGGCCACTATCATGGTGCTGACCGTGGCACCTTGGAAGAGAGAAAAAAGTGGTGGCAAAAGCAGACAAAACAAGTGGGCACCAAAGCACATATCAAGGGCATTTTTGAGAAATGGATGCTAGGGTTTATGAGGGACATATGAGGGCATAAATATACCTCATTCACCCCATTTTGGATATCCTTGGACTTGCACATTCAGGAAAGAAGGAGAGAATCATTCTCTTACCCATTCTCTAAGGAAGATTCAAACATTGAAGAGGAAAGAAAGGAGGAATTGAGGAGATCTTTTGTCATCAATTGAGAAAAGCTTTTTCTCTCTTTTTATCTTCTTTTTCTTTGTTTGAAAATTATTTTTAGGATTTATATTTCTTGATTTATGCTTTATTTTATAATTATGTTAGCTTAGTTTTCTTGTTAGGGTTTTAGAGATGTAAAACTTGGATTAATGTTGCTTTAATGAATTATTTTTATGGGTTTTGTGCTTTTAATGTTATATTTATTGTTTATTGTGCCTTTATTTCTAGATCTATGGTTGGTGATGATTTTATGACTTGTTTTACATTGAATGATATTGTGCTTAGCTACCATAATGTTGTTTTTGACAAGCCCAAGTGATGAATTGAAATACATTTACAAGAATAAAACTTGTAGTGTATTAGTGTAGGAATACAAGATGTTCGATGAAATTCCTCAATGATGCTAATGTGCCTAGTTTGGCTAGGTGTGGCCGAAAGAACCCATCTAAGAGGCATAGATACGACTTGAGTGACCTCGAAAGAGGCTGTGGGTGATTTATGTGGAGAACAGTCATACCCATTTGTTAAAGGTCATGGTCATGCGACGAAAATTGCTCCCTTCAAAGGCCATGACCGTGACCCTTCTTTGCCTTGCCAACTTGTGTCAGTTTTTAGAAAGTAGGAGGCCACGACCATGAGACAAAAAATGCTCCCTTTAAGTCGAATTTTCTTCGACTTCTTTCCACCATTTGGACTCCTTTGAAAGCTCATTTTTCATGCCTTTTTCATCACTTTTCTCCGACATTTCGTGCATTCTCATTCACCCTACACAAACCATGGAAAGCATATAAATTCGTGGATAAGTAAGTACACTTAAAGCCAAAATGCCATCTAATTATTCTTGAATAAACATGTCAATTTATCATACATCAAAATCCAATATTAGAGACAAAAAAAGAGAGTCACACTCCTTTTCTCTCTCAAGGGTAGAATTCGGCCTTCTTTCATTGTTGATATGTAATACCAATCCTGAGTTAGCATCTAGGTTGTGATTCAGTCAATAGTTCCTGTCAACAAAACGATCATGGTTCGATTGCGAGGCTTGCATCGATCAATCCAATTTGTGTTTGTAATCCACTAAATTTCGAGGTTAGTACTCGATTAATCTATTTTGCGTTCTATACGATTAGGGTGTACATATAATGTTTCCTTTCATTGGTATTAGAGCATTAGGTTAGATTTTTTTGTTTGTTTATGAAAATTGTGCATGACTTTGAATCTATAAACTGCCTACTATGCTATTTTTCATTCAATTTTTTTTTGAGATTGCTCAAACCCAAAATTTCAAAGTGCGAACTTCGAGAATCTGACCATACTAATGAATGCAGGAGGCTCGAAAACCTAGATTAAAAAATTTTGGTGGCCATAATTTGCCAGGCAGGTGACGCGTGGCTTACACATGCCAACACTAAGGTGGGTTAGTGGCATAACATGTTTATGCCATTGTACACGTGGCTAGGGCTAGAAGGACCAACCAATGCCTTTCATTTGTCACCACGTAAGCACATGTGGAATTTGGTTGTGCACCACGTGGACCAACCATGCCAACACATGACATTCATTCCATGTCATCGAGGCCACGTCACTGATATGGCAATGCTAACTGGTTTACATGAGCTACAAGTGGACAAGTATGAAAATGACAGGTGTCCACTTCTATCACGTGGTGATGCTATGTAGATTGCCACCTCACTACAATGTGTACATGTCACATTCAATCTGAACGCAACGTTGACCAATTGGAGTCTGACAAGTATAAAGGAATGACACGTGGACGTACTAGACACTGACATATGGTAGATGGAAGGTAAAAGGAATGTCTGCCAGCTGAAACACATAGATTGTCTTTTAGGTACGTTTGACTTCCCTAGCAACCATTTCTGACATCTAATTTTTTCTTATTTTTTTACATAATTAAAAGTTTGCATTTTTTTGGAATTTGTGATATATTTGGTGAAATTGTTTGACTTCCAAAAATATTTTTCCAAATTATTTGGTGCTTTATTGTTAATAATTGGGTAAATTTAGGATTTTCTATCAATGTTAATAATCTGAAAATTATTTTAATTAACATGTAAAATATTTTGTGTTTTATACATGTTTTTTTTGGCTGCATCTATTAGTTCTTTGTTTAATCGTACATACATCCACTCACGCATTGTTTTAATTTTTATTTTTACCATATCAAATAATTTTAATCATACCATTATAAAATTAACTTTGTTAGCATACCATCAACAAATATCTATTTAAGAAATAAAACTGCTCAACATAAACATTAAATCGACAATATAAGATTACAATTTCATAAAAATATTATTAACAATAACAATTATACAACATATGTGTATATTTGACGCTCTTTAGCTACGAATTTGACACTTACTAGTGTTGAAACACTTCTTTGTCGAGAAAATGCAAAAATACTAACAAAAAAAAAACGGATCACGGAAATGTTACACAGTTTAAAGTTGTTGTGGGCCATGTCTCTCAATGATTGCGTGCAAGACTCATCTACTAAGATATTGTTTGCTCCAGGCTCATGGGCCCTCACCATTTTGTTATTAAAAAGGCACCTCAATAATTTAAGGGAGGAAAATGCTTATAAGTGACCATTGGCCTTGACTCCTAGGTAATGTAGGAGCATGGCACTATAATAGTGCTCGACATTAGCGCGTTAGGCCATCCACAGAAGTGTTGTGCACATGTCAGTCTTTCAGTGGTCCACGTCTCATACGCATGTCGTATTTTGATTGGTCCACGCAATAGTCAAAATTTGACAGAAATTATTCAGCCATCCATGTGTCTCTTTCTGAGTGGTCCGTGTGGGAGAATCACAGCTCCCCACGTCGCCTTATTGTATCAGATGAAAAAAATTCATTTGGAAGCTTCTCACTCCGTATTTTTCGACCTGATTTTTGCCTATTTGACGACCTTCCTGGTGGAATTTCGCGATGAAACTTGGGCAGTTTATGTTTTTGAGATCACTGATCTCAAATATTTTGTTGGATTTTCGAAATTCTAACTTTGAATTTTTCGCTCTGGACGGACACGAACCAAAATACGCATTGGAGACAAAAAGTCGAATGCAAAAAAAATATAGTAGGAATCCTAGACAGAGACCAATATGAATTTGCAATCCAAACATCATAGACGGACCGCTTTTTCGACATCTCCCAATCGTACATGACATAACTATTACTAGTCATGGATCATGCAACATGGTTAGCATTCATGTAACCATGCTCGATCCCCTCGTCAGATAGGAAAATATAACGCACGATTACTATATGATGAAAGCGTATTTGCTATAAACTTGTTAGGGTTGTATAACAACTCTTAACTCAATCTTGCTAAAAGGCGTATGATAAACGCTTATTTATACATCTTTATGTGCTTCAGTTCATATTGTTTTAAATACAAATCAAGTGTTTATCATGAGTTTTGGTACTTTTATGTTTTAATTTGTGTTTTTCAGGTCAATTGATGATGTCTTGATGATAAGAAATGAAAGCGAGTCGAAGCGGAGCTCCAACGATGATATTTGAGGCTTCTGGGAGGAGACACGACCATAAAATAACGCGACACGGCCATGGGACATTGATTGGAGGCTTCAACATGCGTTGCTTGGCATTTTTCAGGGCCACGGGCGTGGTCACGATCGTGGCCATGTACTAGTCTAGAGCCTTAAACAATCGTCAAGACACGGAAAAAATAGTCAAGACATGGGCATATGCATGCAAGAGATAGACAAAAACCCATGTCCGTGTAGTTGCGCGGTGAATTAATGAAGGACACGGTTGTGGCCATGGCTATGTATTACCCAAACTTGGTGTTACAGACTGTTAAAAGTGTGGAATGTAAACCTAATTGGGAGAGCCGACATTGGACACAAAAGACACTCCGTTTAGAGAAGGAAAATGTTGGGTATTCAAGAGGAAACACTTTTGGAGCGAAATTGACATCAAGATCGAAGGAATCACACGAAAGATTGCAGGATTTGTCACGAGTTCTTCTCCTCTCTCTAGATTTACTTTTGTTCTTGTTGTTTCTCTCTCTAGAACTATGAACTAAATATTTTATGTTTCTAGATGTGATGAACCTTAGACTGATTATGTGATTGTTGGACTTTGTTATTCATTCAGTTTATTTGTGGAATTGTGACTCAATTATAATTTATATTGTTTGTTGTTGAATTGATTGTTGCTAGCTTTTCGATTCCAATATTCATTCATGCATGTGCAATCGAGAGATTCTGTGTGATTGATTGTTCATAATTGAGAGGAGTTGCATGCAAACCTAGAGATATGTCGACATAAATCTTTCGGATTAGAGTCAAACCTAATAATGAAATTCACAAATTAGTGTTAATGCAACGTTAGGGTTTTTAATTAGGAAGAGATTCCGATTAATCAACCTAGTCCTTAGACATTAGCTAACTCGAGAGTGAGGTTAATATAAAATAGGAATTTCCACGGTCCAATTGCCTGAATAACTGATTGAGTAACTAGTCATTGTCACTTAGTCCGATCTAGGGAGATTTAGTGTCTAGGTGCCATTTTTCGTCATTTGTATCATTTAAATTGAGTGTGTGCTTGTTCTTTGTTTAGTTTATTCGTTCAAAATCACTTAATTTGCCAGTTACATAATAGAGAAAGAGTGAGTCGCTAACAATCATAGTCTTTGTGGGATACGATACTCGGTACTCATAGGACCACTAGCTATAGACGATAGGTACACTTGCCTTAGTCTTTAGGTGTAGGCCCTAAGATCACACCAATGTTTCTTACATAATAGCTCCATTCTACAAACGTGTATGCAACAACAGTACAGACTGCTGGAACGTATGCCTTCCCCTAGCTCATAACCACACAATTACTGCTTTCGAGCTTTTCGATCTCACAAAAATTTTACTCATAGTTCACACGTCATGTGACACGCCACATGAGAACTGGTTAAGAAACCTTATGAGACTAGTGCAAATGTGTCTAGAAATAAACTTCTCCTCTTACATCAGACAATCCATATAGCCAAGTTTACTTGCTCAGCTAGTCACGTTTGGTTGAATCAATCATGACCATTAATGATAAGCTAAAGTAGCCAAACTCAACTGCACGTTTTGAATGTGTTAAGGGTTCTAAGAGTAGGTAGTACCGAGAACTACATATTCATGGCAAGGTATCACACTAGAAAAAGTGAGATCGTTTTTCAATCTTTTCATCCCTATGGTTATGTATATAGCACACATGGTATGATCATATGTTGTGGTGTTCTTTCCTTCCCTTGGAGGAGCGCATGTTTATATAATATTTTCAACATCATACAGAATCTTTGGTTACGATGCTTTGCACCATCTAACCTTAATCCACACTTAATAGGATTGCTTCTGGTTGTAAGATAGAGTATGCTAAAAGTCTCTCAATTTTAGCATCTAATCATTTTAATGATCAACATAGGAATTTATCCTATGGTATACTTCTCTATTCATAAGACTTTTGTTGCCCTTTAACAATGAACTCACAACTGTAAAATGCAAGACGGCCTCTTGATTATGAACACGCTCTTTTCTATGATAAAAATCATCCTCATTTTAGTTCTCCCCCCAATGAATTAGGAAAACTAAGGTAAACACCCGTGTGAGTGGGTTACTTCTCTGTCCAACATGCTTTTCACACTCTACATTACAATAAATGCTAACTCTTAACATTTGTGCTCATGTATTGCCCATAATTATCTTATTAAATATCGTGTGTTAAAGGATTACACACTTCATATGCCATGCGGGTCTTATGGAACTTATTCCTTGTGGACTTTTATTAACAGATCTAGAATCATATCTCGCATGGACTTGCATTTCAAGTTTATTTCTCCTTGTGAAACTTGTACTCAAATGTACTTATCTTTGTGCAACCAATTCATTATCTACATGATACTTGATCTCAATTTGCTTAGACTGATACTAGATCTTCCCGATCATTAAGCAATCGAGGTCGACTGTTGCTGAGGACTGTCGTAGGTTCTTTAATTGGTTAGTGCTAAGTGGACCATTACACTGTATAGCCAACCTTCACATTTCACTACAACTAATGGAGCTATGGTATCAGCTTCTCTTGCCACACACTTATATGTGTTCCTCACTATTATGTGGAATGGATTTTCTGCTGAGTAAGAACACATAGCTTGATATGGACTTTCCTATAATCCACATCATTGCATGGAGTAGCCACTGTATCTCATTTTATCGTAAGCCCTTATGATAACACAGTGCCTTGCAGTGCCTCTAAAGCATCAAAGTATCTAACTCACTGCTTTCCAACATCCTCTTTATGTGTTCGAGATATATTCATTAGCCAACTTAATTGCATAGCAAACTCTAGGCATTGTATACACATAGACATTTACTATAAGACATATTCTTGTAATTAACACATGTAATCTATATTACAAAAAACATTTGCATGACATTTGTACGAAGAACATTCCTTACATGTTCTTCCTCTCACATAGGTTTGTGGACATATGCACTTACTCAGAGACTTGCTCTTAATCACGAGGTATCTATGGGCTATGCATTTATGCATCTTGAAATGTTCAAGTACTTTTTTGATCCATATCACTTGAAGAGGGACAACAATCTACTCGAACGATCTCTTGGAGTTTGACTCCAAGGTCAACCCACATTATATATCTCAAAGTTGGATGATAACCAATCTTTGGAGTAATTCAAGTATGCTAGAATTTTTTCTAACTACAAATGTGATGTCCACACTAGGTTAGAATGACAAGATTCACCTTGGCATTATCATAACATAATTGAATATACCATCTCTCTCGAAGAATGTCTAAGGTTATACATTGGACAACGAAACCATTAGTTTAAACCTTATAGGTTTTTTCTCCAAATTCTCCATTAAGAAATGGATGGTGATACCATTAGGGTAAACCACATACGTTTCTACTCCAATTTCTCTACTAAGAAAAGCAGTCTCTACATCTAATTGATGTAGGTCGAGGTATAGACTAGCCCAAATGCCAAAGTCTATTCGATAAAGGTAAATCTTTCAACAAGCTGGTCTTACCAATCTCGTTGACTAAATCCCCTTTAAGCGATTATCAATGTCTTACTCGATTTATCACTCATATATCCACTCATCTCATATGGTTGCTCACCCTTTGGGTAGATTAACCATTTCTCCAATATGGTTCAATTTCAAATGTCATTTGCACTTCCATTGCTTTAATCCATATAAATCTCACTGGGATGAGTGGACCTCTAGCACACTCATAGGTTCATCCTTAACTTGTAAGGTTACTAAAAGGATCACGATCAATTCATTTATTTAAAAATTTCATCATAAGGCTCTATCCTTTTTAGCCCTATGCATTTTCAAAATACTCCCACTGGGTTTAAGATCCATATAGGAACTCCCACTGAATTCAAGTTTCCTCCTTCTACTGAGAAATAGGAATTGTTCCCACTGGGTTCAAGCTCCCTATAAGGACATTCACTATGATCAAGTTCATGCTCCCTACAAGGACTCCCACTAGGATCAAGTTCCCTATTCCCTTTAGAAAATATGAATCTTCCTCCCACTAAAGTCAAGATGAGGAACATTTCCACACGCTTGAGGTAGATGAGATAAAAGTTGAATCATTCTAAGACTTAGTCAATGCATCCTTTCCGGAAAAAGAGATAACAATCGCTCGAATCAATGGATCGATCTCTTGAGATTTTAAAACCCAATGACTCAATCGACTCAGTTGATGCATCCCTTTCAAATAAAGAGATAAAAATTACATTTCCCAACTTTCTACCTCATCCCTCATCTTTCTCAAGAATTCCCCTACTCGGATAGAGTGATCCTGAGGGTTTTAGTTCCTGAGTCTCAAATCCTCGATGACAGTATCATTTGACACAACAGGGTATTTAAAGCCTTTCGTCTCTTGGTCTTTTGAACCAAGTTGTCATAGATATTGACAATACATCTCTTAGTTTCAAGTGGTTTATGTCAAATACTCGACAAGTCCACAAACCGTAATAGTTATAAGTAACGGATTTTGGAGGGCATGTGGATTTTGAACCTTGTGGCCTTTTCCATCATAGTCCTACCATATTGAGAAAAAAAATCATTTATCCCTTTCGCTATGCAGATTATTCACGGAGTAGAGGAATAAACAACTTATGTTTACTTCCCTTTCATTACACAAAGCTTTG
>CAODLS010548474.1:0-13396 GCA_948243855.1 Flueggea neowawraea | reverse complement strand
TTATCCACCAATAGTTATTCAAAATAATTAATCTAAATATAATTATCCAAAAATATTTATCAAAAAATATACGGGATATTACAGTAAAATATAATTTATTAAACTAAAAATATACTTTATAAAATTTGGCGTGGAACATGTTTAATTTTAAATTTTTTGTCAAAATATTGAAAATTGGTCCATTGAATCTATAATATACTAATGTAAGCGTGATTTTAAAAATGGCTCTTAATGTTTTGGTTAGAAGAAGGGCAAGGCCTAAGAAGGTAAGTAGAAACAAATTAAACCAACCCAAATCAAATGGGCTTATTCTTGGTCCGTTGAAAATGGTTGAACTGTAAGTTTAATATCTGCTTCGGCAATCAAAGGTTCTGGCTGAAGACACTGAAGTTAAGCACTCTAATAGTAACGATTCCAGAACATGGAAAAAGGAAACTCATAACGAACTCACAGCGTGCTAGGCGTCATTTCTGTGAGTCTCCGGCTTGTCACCGCTGTGATCGCCCACTTGAATCAGTGTTCCACATTTCACTTGATTGTTCTGTCTCGGTTCGGTTGGGATCAATGGATGGTCCAAATCACAACTGGATCTGGTTCCTTTGCTCTCTGATAACTTAAGAGTTCCAAAGTGACCATAGGGAGTTCATTTCTTGGAATTAGTACTAAACTCTCATTCCAAATTCCCAACCTCAAAACGAGCATCTAAAACATAACTTCAAATTCAAAGATTGCGAGAGTTCAATCGCCTCTATATAACCCACCTATCACTTTCTCTATTTATTCACTATATAATGTATCAAATCTATCAAGATTATACTTCTACTCAATCTACTTAGAACGAACACATTACGTTTTCCTTAATTCTTTATTCCTAATCCTTCTTGTCCAGTGACTCCAGTCAGCTAAAATAATGAACAACAAAAAAGCTCTACTAAGTTCCCTCTCATCGTTGACTAGGATGACATCACTAATTCAACAAGATTCAATTCTTACTTCTTAGCTTCAAAGACAATTCAATAAAAAAAAGGTACCGCGTACATCTTCATCCCGTAGTGAGTCCATCAAGAAAGATAGATCAACATAAATCGTAATCTTGAACAACACTATAATTATATAATAACACATAGACACAAACAATAATCAACCAATCCAACAATTATCCTACATCAACTCGAAATTAACTACCATAACCCTAATTCTCATCCTCATACTCGGCGTACTGCTTGAGAAGCTCAGCGCATCCATCCTCAGCATCCTCCTTCTCGAACCCCATGTTGTTAGCAAATCTTTTGTTGGACACAATCCCGTTGGAGTTGGTCAAGATGATGCGCGCACGATCACGCCCCGAACACGGAGCCTTGCAGTTCTTTTGCGGACTGCTCACAAGGACTGAATCGCAAAGCTCGTCCTCGTGATCCTCATTGACGTAAATGCTGTAAGTTCCGTCTGAGTTCGTGTATCCTTCTCTGCTGTAAACAAGCTCATTTGACTTCCTGTCCCTGCACTCCACTTTCACTTTAGCACCTGCACCACAAAGAAATCGTTACGGCTTTTTCAATTGACCAGATCTGGAAATGTAACCGTCTAGGTTTAGACTACAGAGTCCAGATCTCGCACGGATCAGCATTTATTTTCACGTACCTGCAATATAAGTGGACTTAGGAGTTTCAAAACCAGCTTTGCAAGTGTCACAGAAGACGCGGCCTTCGACGAGGAAGGGGTTTCGGACGGGGCGTGTGGCGTTGGCAATGCCGGCCAGGACGCAGAGGCCAAGCAACACGAGCAGTGATCGCGAAGCCATTGCTCGAAGTGATGTGAATAACTTCGAAGTGAGAGAGATGTGTTACAGTCGGTGGGGATGATGTTATAGAGAGCAGAGGGAAAGTGAGAAATGAACATGAATTGCTGCGATAAAGGAGCATTGCGGTGATTACGCGTCGAGACAGTGATTCTCTGTTGGTACGCACATGTGCTGTTAGTGTACCCGCTAGATTATTTGGCAGATAAAAGAGGCAGTCTTAATATTGATGATGTGACCTTCTTTGATTGGTTTAAATTTTAAAAGGATAAAAGTGGGAGTGGTGGGTGTGGGCGTAGAGGATAGGAATTAGCGTGTAGTGATTGATTGCAGCTGTAAAACGTCGGTGCTCACATGGGGGTGCTGAAATGGGATCTGTTTGGCAGCTTGTAGAAGCAAAAGCTAGGATCAGCTGTATTCCAGATTATAATTGCACAAATTGTTCGCACGTGACGTTATTTAATCAATCAAAGCAGTTACTCTTCAGCAATTTCGGCCCTAAACATGGGTAGATGAGCCTGGGCCTTCTGGATCTTACAGGAATGGTTCTAGATGATGGCAGTGGAAACCAGCAGGCAATAGGCCCACCACTCTCATTCACAAAGTGATTTCCTTTACAATATTTATTCCGTACGGAAATTACAATATTTCGTCTGCACGCACGTAACTTTTCAGATTTACGGGTATGTATATTCAAATTCACGAAGTCTTATTGATTTGTTGTTGATTTATTTTTTGTATTTGCAAATTCAAGACGTCTTGTTTATATGTTGTTTCATGTTTATATATTGTTTGAATTTTGTTATATAATATTAATATCTTGTTTATATATTGTTTGAATATTGTTATATAATATTTATATCTTATTTATATATTATTTATATGTTGAAAATAATATATAACAAATGTGTATTTTATATGTTGTCGATACCTCGTTTATATGTTGTTTTCAACATATAAACAAGATATTTGTTGTTGATTTGTTGTTTATATATTATTGACATAATGTTGATATATTGTTTTATATGTTATTTTTAATATATAAACAATATATACAACATATAAATAAGATATCAACAATATATAAACAATATTCAAATGTTGATGGTTTTTACATATACATCTCTTTAAAACCGACCAAACCAAACCGAACCTTAAACAAGCCAACCAAACCATTTATTAACTCTGGTTTTACTTATATTTTAATCTGATTACACCAACCGAACCGAACAAAAAACTAACCGAATTAAACCAAAAGTTGAAACCCGCGATTTGACTACAGATGACTAGAGAGTAAAATTGAACTGTTCGGTTTGGTTGGTAGTTTGTTCACAAAATCGAATCAAACCAACCAAACCGTGTGCACCCCTAATGAGTTACAACTTTCAAATGTTATATGCCCACTCATTCCTAGAAACAAGGACCATGCATATATCCAGTGACTTTGAACTCCGATACTGTCACGACCCATTCCCGAACCATAACCGATGTACGAGATAAACCGTCTATGAGAGCTCGTTCTGTCTTGCAGAAGCCTCAAAGATCAAACGCAATACTACCCAAATCGTTTATTAAATATTTTAATAAACAAGTTAAACAACTATTCATTTTATAATTAAAATGAAAAATATATTTTTATATATAAATTCAGTTATCAAAATACCCAAATACAAACATAATCCACATATACCCGGTGTGAAGCATTTAACCAAAACATATAACCAGGGCCCGATCAAAAGCGCCCAGTAACTGATGGAACCCCTCACTGCATATATGGATGCCAAGAAGTCACCTATAAGACAGTAGTGGAAATAAACAAAGAAAAGAAAGGGGGTCAAACTCAATGAGGAAAAAATACTCCAGATCGCTTCATATATGCCTCACAAAGACTATTTTGAAAATAGTTTGAAAATACCACAAGTAGGTATAGATAAGTATACATATATACACATTCTATGTAGATAATAGCTTTTTGAAAACCATTTCGAAATCATTCGCAAACATAGCAACAAACATGCATGAAAGCGTATTAAAGTCATTTCAAATATAAGACATAGTTTCATAGTCAAAACATATATCATGGATACATGACCAAAGAAAAGGTGTGCGTCCAGCACTAATAACATAGATGATGTGGACTTTGACACTAATCAAAATCACATCATGTGTTGGGCTTAGACACATGGCTACTGACATCTCTGGTAGCTGAAATTTCTCAAATTATTAGTATAGCAAAGGCTACTACCATCCTGTAGCATAGGTGTTTCATATCAAAAACCCAAAAATCGTACAATTACATAGTATAAAAGTAAAGTCATACAAACCAGAGTCAAAATAAGAGAATAAATATATTCTCAATATCAAAAGCATATCTTAGATGATTAGATGTGCATAGCAACGTCAAATTCCAAAGAATATAAATATTTCTAAAATATTTATACAAGTCAAATACAAAACCAAATTCAAAGCAAAACAAATTTTCTTTCGAATCAAATTCGAGAATATCCCAATCAAAGAGAGATACATATAATATATATATCTCAAGTTCAAAACAGAGTATTGATTATTAAATCATATCATCAGATTTATTAATTAAGTCAATCCTTATATTAGTCCAAATTCAATATATGTGTCAAACACATCAAAAACATAATATAAGGATTTTGAGACATAACCTATGTGTCTAAAGCTGTAATCCACTTACCTGGACGTCGAGCAAATAATCACGATCACGGTCCACCGATGAATTACTGGTCTCCTCAGAAACCAAACAGAACTGGAATTGGCATATCAATATCAGAATCAATATGGTATTGTGGTTGTACTAAAATGTGTTCACATGCATATGCAGACTCAAACATTCGAACAAACCCTAAAAATTCATTTCAGGCCAAAGTCTAATATAATGATTCAAAAATATGACTCGGTGTAAAATTAGACTCTAGTCCCCGGGACTTTGGAGAATTACCAACTAGTCCCTAAATATTCCAAATTTATATATTAGTCCTCAAAGTATTTTAAATTTACAATTAAATCCTCTAATTTCTTAAAATTACAAAATTAACTCCAATTTATTGAAAATTACAAATTTGGCCAAAACTTTCTAGAATTTACAATTTAAGTCAACTGTCAAATATCAAGTTTAGTCCTCACTTTTTAGCCAATCAAAACTCTCCTTTTTTTTCTTAACAATCCAGAATCGAAACTGCCAACCATTTCTAGAATTCATAAATCCATCCTTGATTCACATTTCTGAGTTTATTTTTAATTATTCACCAATTTTAACTTAATTAATCAACTCTAATAATTTCAAAACTTCATTAATCACCCAAATAACCTTTAGAACACAAAATTTAATTTTAGAACATTAAAATTTATTTTCAAAATTAATTTTAAAAAAATTATCAAAAATTAATCCAAAAATACTAGATATTACAATAATAATAAGTCAATCACATAAGTTCTATTGGGTCATGTCATCTACCATGCATATTGAATCATCATTCAAATCAATACATAATCAAATTATGAATATAAATTCAATTAATCGATTAACTACATGGATTAAACGTTAGATGTATAAAGCAGTTTCGCAAGTCGGTTGCGAGGGGGTTTGTTTCGCATTGCTAATGAAACGAGTTGCTAATTTTTAAACCCTAATATGTATTAATCTCATTAATATCTGAATCTCATAATCAAATTATGATTCAATAAAGTACAGAATAAGAATTTATAAATAGAATCATTTATAATTAGTTATTATCATATACAAAACCATAAATCCACAAACTCTCGGTGTGGAGCGTCTAATCAAAATATACTGACCAGGCCCGATCAAGACAGCTTTTGCTGCTGAATTGAAAGTCTCACTAAGCTCTAAAGATCTGCTGAAGCAAAAATTGAACAACCTGAAAAATGTTAAGGGGCAAGGGGGTGAGAAATCTCAGTAAGGGGTAATAGTTCATATTGGCTCCGAGCCTCAAATAAACCGTTTGAAAAAATTTTGAAAACTACCAAATGCAATATGCATTGTACGTACATATACACTCTAGATATAATAAAAATAATTTTGAAATTCATTTTGAAATCGTTCACACCCTCAACAAACAACATGCATTCACAACCAACATATATATATATAACTGTGTGCCTGACCGAGATGAACTGAAATGAACTGAACTGATGTGGTTGTGCCACCTGATACTGATCACGTGCATTTGTGCTAGATACACGAGTTACCACATGCACAATAGGTAATAGTACTGATACTGAAATTTACACTGATACTGATCTTATCTTATCTTATAGAGATAATTTGTTCCATTTATTCATTATCACACATAATCAAATTTTTAATAATGCCCAATCTTTAATTAGTCCAACTTACCTATTATGTCAAATCACATCAAAAACATATAATTTCATAATGACATAGCCTATGTGCCTAAAACTGCTACCGCACTCACCTAGACGCCAAGTGTCACGACCTGAGTAGGGTCGGTGACTGGCGTACAAGGTGAACTGTCTATGGAAGCCCAGCTCATCTCGCACAAGCCTCAGAGATACATATATTCTACCCAAATGATCATTTATCAAAAAATTTATTTAATAAAATACGATAGACTAAAATAGTGACAAAATCATATGATCAAATAAATATAAAACCGTCATCATAAAATCAATATCCAAAATACAAAAGTATAGCACAGTATCTCCACAGAAACCCGGTATGGAACTCTAACAACAAAATATAAAAAGTAGAGCTTGAACGAGGACACTCACTGAATATCAAGAATGCCTCACTGGTGATGGGGTGCTGAACAGATGCTGAGCGTCAAAATATATCTGTCAGACATGCAAAGAAGATAGACATAAATAAAATGGGTGTGAGGACCCAGTGAGAAAATAGCACTCCAGATTGCCTAATGTGTGCCTCACACAGATAGTTTTGAAAACCATTCAAAAGATACCTCACACGTATATACCGATATTTCATATATGCACACTACGTATGTAATAATTTTTAGAAAAATGTTTTACCAAAACGTTCGCATATAGAACAAACATCATACATTCAGACAGTATCAGAGTGTGTGTATGTGTGTGTGTGTGTGTGTATATATATATATATATATATATATATATATATATATATAACATAGTCATAATATGGGACTAGAACAGAATGTACAGAATAGTATTGTGGACTCAGCCACTAGACAGAACAGAGCATGTAGCTGGCCGGATACACAGCTACCACTTTACCCTGGCAACTAGGGTCTTCACAGAGCATTAATATATCAGAGGTTATGTGCCCCGTAACTAGGTGTCCCGGATTAGAATATATTATTTACAATAATATAACAGACAGTCATGCAGAACAGATTTTTCGTATTTTCAAAAAAACATATATATATACCAATATATATTAATAGAGTAAAACGTTGGTTATTACAAACCACATAAGTCTGATTAATAATTAGTCAAATAATTATTAGTCAGATTTCATGTCATATCCAGACAAAGCAAAAATGATATAAGTAGGAAGATACAACCTATGTGTCTGAAGATGCCATTTCACTCACCTGGAATCCGAAACAAAGGATCCAGTCAGGCACCACTGGTAGGTGGCTGGTCGTGCTGGCAAGATCAGGAAGCTGGAACAGATTCATCCATAAAAGATATTAGAAAAATAATGTTGGTACTGTGGCAGTACCGGATGAATGATATGCATATGCAGACGCTCAGAGATGCAAAAACTCTATTCTGAATGATAAACCATCATTTGTAACCCAAAATCCAAAGTTCGTATAAAATTACAGGTTGGTCCCCGACCAATGTAAAATTATGTTCTAGTCCCCGAGACTCGACTAAGTTCTAAATAGTCTTCAAAGTACTCTAGAATTGCTAACTAGTCCATGAAGTAGTTAGAATTTTGAAAATAGCCCCCAACACTATAAGGTACAAAGGTGTGCAAAATTACACATTTGGTCCCTCAAAACAAAGCCTCACTTGAGTAACCAAAAGGGCTTACTTGAGTGACACCAACAGTGGCTTCCTCGAGTAAGCTAGATTTGCTTACTCGAGTAAGTTATATTCGCTTACTCGAGTAAGACCCTGCCCAGATCATACCTGGCTCGACCAAATCTCGATTTCACCGATGGAAATTGATACATCACAACCCTTAACACCCATTCTAACAGAAACAACCTTCATCTGAACCTAGAAGCATTCATTCAAACCCTAAAATGCACATTCATGCAAAATGATGGAAAATGAAAGAATGAGAGGTAGAGAGACACAATCTTACCTCAAGAGATGTCTAGGAAGGGATGAGATCCAACCAAAATAGCTTCTGGATGAAATGGGAGTGTTTTGGGTGAGAGGATATGGAATGAGACTAAAGAAGTTAGATGGGGGTATATATAGACCCCTGCCCAAAACGACACTGTTTCACGCACTGGGTGCATATCTCACTCGAGTAACAGGCCATCTCACTCGAGTGACACACCCCTTTCTAGAGTAATACAAATGGTTACTCGAGTAACATGTTCCCAAGTGTTCATTATGTTCATCCCGAAACAAGGCTTACTCGACTAACCAAATGGATCACTCGAGTAATACATGGCCTATCTCACTCGAGTAAGATCTAACCGCTCACTCGAGTAACCCATGGTCCATATGACTTAAGTAACACGCAAATGATTACTCGAGTAACATAGCTCAACACCATGAGTCACCTACTTGACACTCCAATTGATCGAGATCAACTCGGGGCAGAACCAAAAACCATAGAGAGTTGTATCGAAATTCGACGGGATATTACATAGCTAGAGAGTCTAAGTCACGGACCACCGGTGGATGGCTGATCACCTCGGATGTCCAACAAAGTTGTAGATAGACAAATCATATCAAACATATTAGAATGTGGTACTGGTAATGTGGCAGTACTGAAAGTATATGAAATGCAGATGCAAACCCTCACACGACGTCAAAATTCCTATTTTGCTAGAAGATCTATCGCTCTCATATCAAAAATTAAAATCAATATAAAATTTCATTTTGGTCCCTAAAATTTTGTAAAATGACACTTTAGTCACCAATCTTTTCAAAAAATTAATCCAATCCCTAAACTTCCAACAAATAAAGATTAATCCTCCAACTAGTCAAAATTACCAAATAAGCCCTCAAACTCTTCAAAATTACAAATCATTCCTAAGTATGCAAAATATCAAATATGGTCCTCCAATTATTCAGAATCATGAAAAATTATGTTTTTAGTCCATGCGACAGAAAACTACACTAAAACATCCCACAATTCGATTCAATCAAAATCGGATGTTCTATTCTACTCATATTCACTTAAATCAACCTCCTAAACATAAATCAATTAACAATCTTTCAAAATAAACACAAAATCGCTTGAAAATCATCCAAAACCGAGCTAACCTTAATTCATAACAAAACTTCCTTAAATCCTTCAAACCCAAGCTCAAATTATGTTTATCTAACCCTAATCCATCAATTTCTAATAGAAATCAACTCGCATTGCACCAAAAATGAATCAAATCTGAAACGCTAGATCATAAACCGTCACCCACTTGACCCACATGAACAAATTCGAATTTAAGCATGAAAATGAAGGAAAAGTGACAAGAATCGTGTTCTTAGCACATAGAATGGAAAGGAAATGATGAGAACCAATGGAAGATGGAAAGGGAGTGATTTAGAGGTGAAAACGGTGGAGAAATATTGTGAAGAATGAAGAAAGGTTGAGAAAGGGTATTTTAATAACCTACAGATTCAAACGCACCATTTTAGTAACTGGCATTGTTAACTTGAGTTACACATCAGCTAACTCAAGTTATCTAGGTGTTGGACAACTTGAGTTAAAGCTTTCTCTAACTCGAGTTAGCCACAGTCCATTCCACCTGAGTTGCACAAAGTGTTTACTCGAGTAACTCATTATTCATGGGGTTCAACAACACCCAACCTTACAAAATATCATCATTAAACACCTCTAAACACTTAATCAACACCTCAAACACCAAATTATTGAATCGAAATTGAACATATCAAATCGAGATTGAACAGAAGATATAGAGAACCTAGTAACGGATGGTATGTTATATCCAGCATGCCAAAAACAATATAATTTCTGAAAACACAGCCTATGTGTTTAGTATGGCATCCAACCAATCTATATGTTGAATAAAAAGATCCACACGCACCGCTAATGGATGGTTCTCACCTTGACAATCACATGAAGCTAAAATAAAATCATATATACCAAAATCAGAAATGGTAAAACTGTAACAATGCAAAAATATATGGAATGCGGATACAAGTCCTAAACCCCTGATGGCGTCAAAAATCCTATTTTGATCGAATATCTAACTCTCTCTTTTGATATATTGGTGTATCATAAAATAACAATTCTAGTCCCTCAAGTTTAAGTAATTTATAGTTTAGTCCCTAAGGTCTAAGCATTTTACAACTCAGTCCCTCAAGTTTCCAAAAACTACCACTTAGTCCTCCAGTTATCTTACATCTATATTTTAGACCTTTAAATACCAAAATTTTACATTCTAGTCCGTTTCACCCAAACCATTAACATATAAATTGATTCCTACTCCCCCAAATCATTTCAGATTTCATTCCAACACATAACCCAACTATCTATCTATTACATAAGTTATCGTCAAAATCATCAATTTCATAATCCAACACAAGCCAAACCTATGCATGCACTTCAAGAACACTTCAACGCTTACATTCCTTACCAAATCCATCATTTTCTTCACTAATTCAACCAAAATCAGTAAGTTTACAACCCAAATACATCAATTGGTTCTACTCAAACACATATTCCTAATGTAAGGCAACATTCTTTACATGCATGCATGTAGTAGCTCATTTGTTTGCGTACATGTGCTAAATCATTTTATTTGTCTAAAAGCATTTTCTAAACCAATGTTCTATATGAAAAGGCAGCAAAAATGAGTAGAGAAGGAGATCTTACCTCAAAATCTTGAGTGGGTTGAATGGAGAGCAAGGAATAGAAAAAAGAAGAGTTTTTTGAGCCATAGAAGGTGAAATGAAGTGTAAATGGCTAGCCAAAAGGGTGTCGAAGGCGTATATATGTTGAGTTTAGTTTTGATTATGAATTCAAAACATCCATGAAATAGATGCAAAGTTGTAGAACTGGTGATATATGGCCACAAAGCACTTTAAAGAGCAATCTAAGCATGTAGATCATGTGCAATGCGTGTAGATGTAATGTATCAAGAAGCAGAAAGTACCAAGCATTGTTCTAAGCATGCAAAAGAAGATGTATGCACGTAGAATGGCATGGATGATTTTATGGGTTTCAGTTCAACATTATCAAACACGTATAAAGGTCTAAGAAGATGCGTATATTAGTAAATGTGCAAACCTTAAAGAAGCGTTCTACGCATGTAGTAACGAGTACAATGCACGTAGACGAGCATAGGATGAGTACAAAGCCAAGACGCTCCTAGGGATTTGAATTTCAAATATTCTTTGACACAAGTCACATGAAAAAGCAATTGTTCAATCTTGAACATCCGACAACACACGTAGAAGAGGAAGCAACACTTGTAGCAAGATGTCTGTGTGAAAATGCATTTCTGGAAATCAGAGCAAGGAACACACAATATGGTACAAAGCACGTAGATCAACTGCCTACACACGTAGAAGGGCAACAAGGCACTTAGATGTCAATCTAACCAAGGTAGTGATTATTGGTTTCGAAGCAATACACGTAAAAGGAAGATCAAAGTGCACATAACTCAGTTGGATCAATATATAACGCGCGTAGATGGTGGCTACGCATGTAGTATGTTGTGACGTTGTTACTGGATAGATTTTTTTATTTGTTTCACAACGGCTACTTCAAGGCCCCAACGGATATATTCTTACAAGTGGCTATAAATAGACGTCCAGGATAAAAGAGATGTAAGAGATACCCTTGCTAATAATTACTATACATTTTATCTCTCTTCTGTACATTTCTAACCCATTTGAGCTATTTACTTAATATCACATCTCTGGGTTTGTGTGAGCATCAAATCTGTTATATCTTTGAGTTGATTTTGTAACACGCAAGGATGTTTGCTTGAGGTAGATAAGTTTTCTAGTTGTGCCTTAGAAAAAAAAAAGAGTGGTTGCTAGTGAGCCTTAGAAAACTAGAGTTTTGGTTTGCTAGTTAAGCCTGCAAAAACTAGTGGTTAGGTTTCCTAGTTGAGCCAACAAAAACTAGAGGTTTGGTTTGCTTGTTTTGTCCTGAAAACAAGTGGTTTCGATTTTCTAGATGAGCCCGCAAAAACTAGGGATTCAATTTTCTTATTGGGCCCGCAAAAACAATGTGTAATGGTTTGCTTATTGATCCCACAAAAACAAGTTGTGTAAACGGTTTCTCTCCACCCGAAAGTGTGGAGATAGTGGATTGAATTTCTCTAGCAATGATCAGATTCTTGTAAGTGCACAAGAATCGATGTAGTAATAAAATCCTTGGAGTACTCCTTGGGTGTCGAATCCACAAGGAATGTCTCTAATTGTGGTCAATAAAGAAAATAAAAGCAAGTATAAACATCAAAAGGTTTATTTCTGGGGTTTTGGACATTAAAGCAAGCAATAATTTAAAGACAAGAAACTCAAGAATGGGAAAACGTTAGGGCTTTCCTGATAAAACCAAGGATCTAGTTGCCTAATGGATGGAATTGGGTTTAACAAAATGGGTGTGAGTGTTCTCTCCTCAAGACTAACCCAAGGCCTCTTTCAAGGTCACTCGAGTTGTACCTAGACTTCCTAAAAGGGTCCTTTTGGCATCATCTAACCAAGTTAGGCCCATTAAGGTCATTGAAGAATTTCATCGAACAACTTGTAGGCATAGGTATATTTCCATCCTAAAACCATACAAGTTTTATGATAGTGGACCTAACCTAAGCTTCATCTTTCAATTCTTCACTTGGGCTTCTCCAAAACAACATTGTGGTCGCGAATCACAACATCATTCAATAATCAACAAGTCATAAAATCAATCACCATCAATAGATTCAACAATTAAAGCATCAAAATAATAGATATAACATTAAAAACACAAAACCCATAACATTAATCATCCTTCAAACCAATATAAATCCAATGTTTACATCTCTAAACCTTAACACAAAATCTAAGCTAGCATATTTATAAAACTAAGCCTAGATAAACAAAAATAAAACCTAAACATGATTCCACAAGAATGAAAAAGGAAATAAAAAGGGGAAAAGAAAGCTTGTCTCAATGGATGATGGAAGCCTCCTTAGTCCTCTTCTCTCTCTCCTTTTAAAACCCTTGAATCTTCCTTAGAAATTGATGGAGAATGATTCTCCTCTTTAATGTGCAAATGTCCAAGGTTTCCAAATTGGGTGTGCAAAAGTGTAGGAATTCGCAGCTAAAATATGACATTCATATACATACATGGCAGCGGATAAAACAAAAATTTTAATGCCTTGAATTCCCCCAAGGACCCATGCATATCAACATATATAATTAAGGTTGGAAGATTTACCTTTCACCAAGGCACGATCGATC
>CAODLS010548434.1:0-25439 GCA_948243855.1 Flueggea neowawraea | reverse complement strand
GATCACTCCATCCGCCCAATGCGGATGTTCGTGATCCTAACTCAAGTGGGAGTATGGATCCCATTTTGAGTGGGAGTGAGAATCTCCTTCCCAGTGGGAGTATACCAAACCTTGATGAATACATGTGATTCATGTATCAAGAGGTTGAACAGCCACGTAAGTCGGGAATACTTACAGTTCCATGAAAACGTTTTCCAATTGAAGAACCGAGTGAAACTTTCTTAACTATAATCCCACTAGACAAGGAAGCACCGACAAATATTCGAGAGGTTCTTGAATCCCCAAACAAGGAAGAATGGATTAAGTCAATGGAAGAAGAAATGGCATCTATGAGTTCAAACCAAGTGTGGGAATTGGTTGAACTCCCCAAAGGCCGAAAGGCTATTAGGAATAAGTGGGTACATACGATTAAATGTAGTACTAATGGCAAGCCCATCAAGCGGAAAAGCTTCTTAGTGGAGAAAAGGTTTACGTAACAGGAAGGGATCGATTATGACGAGATTTTTTCACCCGTTGTAAAATTTGCCTCAATAAGGTTGATCTTAGCATTTGTTCCTACTATGGACCTCGAGTTACATCAAATGGATGTAAAAACTGCATTCCTCAATGGGGAATTGAACGAAGAAATCTATATGATACAACCTAAAGCTTTCGTAGTTCTTGGAAGTGAGCATAGATTTTACAAGTTAAAAAGATCCATTTATGGCCTCAAGTAGGCTTCTAGGCAATGGTATATTCACTTTCATGAATTGATTATCTCATTCGATTTCAAGATGATTAATGAAGACCATTGTGTATACCTTAAACGCTCGAGAGATAATTTTGTCATTCTAACATTATACGTTGATGACATTCTCATTGCTAGTAATGATCTGACCTATATCAAGGATGTCAAATATTGGTTGCTGACCAGATTTGAAATGAAAGACATGAAAAATGCAGAATATATCCTTGGGGTTAAAATATCAACAGATTGATTTAAGCGATTGATAACTCTTTCACAAAAGGGGTATATCAATAAAGTCTTAGAGCATTTGAACATGCAAAACTACAATCCCGTGGCAACCCCTATAGACAAAAATCATGAGCTAAGCCATAAGAAGTGTCCATAGACGTTGGCAGAAAAGGACGAATGAAGAAAGTTCCATATGTCAATGCCATTGGTTGCCTAATGTACATAATATCTGCTTTGTTGTTGGTTTGTTAAGAACATTCCAGTCAAATCCTGAAAAATTACATTGGCAAGCAGTCAAACGTGTTCTCAGATACTTGAAGGGCACTGCTAATTACGCATTGTGTTATCAAGGAAACGATTTGTACTTAAAAGGATACACAGATGGAGACTTGGGCGGAGATGTGGATGAGAGAAAATCCACATCTGGATATGCATTCTTGCTTAACAATAGAGTTGTGTCGTGGAGGAGTAAGAAATAGATGTGCGTAGCATTATCCACTATGGAATCTGAGTACATAGCAACATCTGTCACAGTGCAATAAGTTGTTTGGTTAAAGAGGTTTCTTAACCACTTAGGTTTAATTGCTTCTCAAGACTTTTTGACTATTTATAGTGATAGTCAAGCATCGATTGCTTATTCCAAGGACCCTAAGTACCATGGAAGGACTAAGCATATCAAGATTAAGTATCATTTTGTTAGAAATCTAGTTGCACGAGGAGAGGTGAATTTAGAGTATATTCCTAAGTGATAAATGATTGTAGATTCATTTACTAAACTCATAGCTAGAGATGATTTCATCAGACATGTTGCCTCTCTAGAACTACACAGGATATAAATCGATAATCTGTATTCCCTTGTTATGTTTTTTAGTTCAATAAATAAAAGCATATTTTCTTTGAAATTCACTATTTGCAATACACATAAGGATGTTGCGAGTATACATCCATCAGTAAAAGAGCATGTTGGGCAAAGAAGTAACCCACTCACATAGGTGTTTACCTTAATCTTGTAATATGTGATGCAAGGATTAAGATGAGGTTGATTTTGAACACGAAGTCAAGAGCGTGTTCATAGTCGAAGAGTCGTCTTGCAATTTACAATTGTGAGGTTATTGTAAAAAGGCAAGATAAGTCATATGGTAAGAAACGTACGCCATAAGATAAGTTCTTATATTGATCATCAAATGATCATACGTTAAAACTAAGAGTATTTTAGTGTATTCTACCTAAAAGCCAGAAGTAATCATATTAAGTGATGGATTAAGGTTAAAATGGTGAAATACATTTTAACTGAAACTTCTGTGTGGTGTTTATAAAGCTATAAACATGCGTTCCTCGAAGGGAATGATAAGACACCACAGTACATGGTCATACCATGTGTGCTATATATGACCTTAGGGATGGAAAAGATTATTAATAATGATCTCACTTTTTTCTAGTGTGAGACCCTGCCGTGAGCATATGGTTCTCGGTGGCTCAACCCTTAAAACCCTTAAGACATTTGAAACACTTAGTTGAATTAGGCTACTTTAGTGTATTATTAATGGTCATGACTGATTCGACCGAGCATGATACACTAGGCAAGTGAACTTGACTAAGGTGAATCATTTGGTGTAAGAAGGAAAGATCGTTTTTATGACACATTCACACTAGTCTCAATGTTTGCATAGGCGCCTATCATTGTCAGTCATGATATGTGAACATGAGTAAAACTTCCATGAGATTAGAATTGCGAACGGAAGCAGCGATTGTGAAAAACATTCTAGGAAAGGCATACATAAATCTTATTTGTAGATTGGAGCTTGTATCGAAGACACAACAACAGTAGGATTTGTTAGTTGAGATCGATGTACTACCATAATAGGTGTATAGTGTATGTACTTTTGACGTATGATGATCGCGCGGTCTATTTGCCTGTATGATAAAAAGATCGAGCATGGTTATGAGAATGCTAACCATGATTACGTGATGGTATACCTTGCTGTCATGTGCGAGTGGGAGATGTTGGAAAACCGGGTCTACCTATGACACTAATGGGTAGAACCCGGGTTTGTCAATTGTTCGACTAATTGACGAGCTCAATCAATTCATTGAAATTGGTTGTTGTCTTTCCAATTAGACTAAGTGAGCCCAATTAAGAGGAGAACACATGTAGTGGAATTCTCCTTATCTGCATAAGGAAAGCATGATAAGAAGCAGAAACAAAACCACGCTTCTTTCTGCTCCAAGCCAAGAACAAAGAAAAAAAATATTGTTTCTCTTTTTAGTCAATCTGGTCTTAAGAAGGCTCTTAGACGGCGCAATCATCAGCTGTTCTCACCTTAGAAGACTGTAGTTTAGCTGTAGAGGCTAGCAGAGATCCCCTTTCTTCTGTAGTTTATTGCTATTCTTGCTGGTTCGAGGTAGGCCTTCAACTCTTTGATCATTACTGCTGATAATATTGTCTGTTGATATGTTGTTTGTGCACTTTCAATAAGGTTAATCAAAAATCTCTCGTCCCTTAAATACATTTATCAGGAATTTTCTGATATTAATAATCATCTTCATCTCTACCTCTTGAGCCAAAGAATCTTCTAATAACAGCAGCTGCAGTACGAAGAAACAAAAAGAAAACAAAGGTTTCAAATCCGCCTCCAATGCCGATGGCAACACTAGGACCTGGTGCACAGAATGAAAATGGCGACCAACCCCAACCTCCGTAAAATGGCACACTAAAACCATATCCGTATCCACCAACCAATGGTGGAGCCACCGGCGGATTTACATATATATTCGTCCGGCACAAAACATCCATTTACATCAATATATACAAATAGTTATATTCTGGCATGTCAAATTTGGTTGTCAGAGAGCAGAAATTCACATTCATGTCAAATAAGGTGTTGATTCATGATTGGAGAGAAGAAATTTAGCGAAAGTTCAAATTGAGCAATCTAAATTTTTCTAAAGAACACACAAGTTCTCAATTTGGCTGATTAATTTACAAGTTGTCATCCGAATGTAGATGATATCCAATTTCCCATCTGAATATTTCAACAGAAACAGAGAAAAATTTAAAACAAAAAATGATCTGACTTAGCAACCATCATTAGAAATGAAACAATATTAGGTGGAACTACGCTGCACATAGAACAATTTTAGAACTATACTCATATATTTGATTTGCACATGCATTGTACTCCATTTCTGTTGTGTCAAATTTATCCATTGACTTGTTAATTTCAAACATTTTTTTTTCACGGGGCTATATATCCTATGTCCATAATGATACATGATCAGACTTCTGTATTTCTAAGTTGACACTACTATCTTATGAATACATTGTCTGGTTCTAAACAATATCTGGGAAACCCAAAAGAAGCTTCCAGAACTGGACTTCTTCACTGACATGAATTCCGGAACCTCAGAGTAATATGAATTTGGGTATTATCTCATGGTGAAGAAGTGCCGTAAGTAAGTGAAAATTCCTCGGAAGTGACAAAAATGATCATGTTTTGTTAAGAGGAAAAGCAAAGTCAAATGAATTTTAAGTTCCCTTTGAACCAAGCAGATTCTTACAACATGCTATGAACAAGCAAATGTCAAAGTTCTTTCATAATTTTAATTGACAGCTTATATCTAGCTAAATAATGAAAAATTAGTGTGAGACATGAGTTGTTCTACTTGATTTCTTATTTCGGAACAATCAACAATGTTTTCTTAATAGCAGGAAGTCTGTGATAAAAATAAAAAATTAAAAAAAAAAATAGAAAGCTTCAATACAGGCTTACAGCCGAATCCCTACATTCATCCACTCTATAGGAAGGTAAGGCCTCATTGTCTCAATACTCAAAAATTATTATTTTCCCTCTATTAATCTGCCAAGTTTTCTCATTACAAAATTGTTGGAATTCTTGACTAAATTTATGACATTCATAAGCATATATGACAACAGAAAAATAAAATTTTAAATCTAGAATTCCACCCTTGATCCATGCATATCAATATACACGATTACGGTTAACGTATTTTGCCTTAAAATTCAGTGCTAGAGTGTATGACTAAATGGAGTATTGGTGTTGTTTTTAGTACAATAAAACTGAATCTCCTCTTTCTCACATTGCCTTTTAGCAAATGTGTCTAAAGGTATTCACACAAACGAACTTTGTTGAATGAATTGGTTAAGTGTACTAGCACTAAAAATCTCTATTCTAGCTCTTACAAAATTTTCTCTCTTTGTTGGTGATTCTCACAAATTCGGTCAATCCTTCTTTATGTACAAATTCGGCCCTTTTTATATAGAAGCATAGAAACTCTGGTCTTTATTCCATTAGGATTTCTTTTTCCTTGTCCTACAAATATAAGAACTCCTAACTAACTATGAAGTGTACTAGGTTTTATTTTTCCTTGTCATACAAGAATAAAGACTCGTAAAAAATAAGAGGTGTGCCGAATTTTTAATGTGGACTTTTAGTTACATGATATATTATCATTAGATAAATTACTCTCTTATTAATACACATGGGCTGAATTTATATCACACATAATAATGTGCCCAAAACATATTTAACTTAATAAGAAGTAATTTATATTAAAATCTCATTACATTAATGGATAATATCTCATATTATATCTAAGATATAAATCATAAATCCTGAATTATTATTAATTAATCAAATTAATTATCTTAATAATTCAATTACTATAAGAGATAATATTTGTAAGCAAATATAATTCGTTCTAGTGTGTGAATCAATAGACCCACTTGAAATTGGCAATGGGTATTGTCTCAAAACATAAGCTCAATGTTCATAAGTAGTATCTAGTAATATATTATAGCAACACAAAATCAAGTGGAGTCGATCATCCGAATTTAAGTTTTCACACGTTGATATTTAATTCTTTTGTCTCACGATATCTAAATTAAGCATAAAGCATGGATAAATATCAACCTTATATTGCTTAATATTTTCTTGATCCCAAGTAGATTGATATAACAAATGACATTGATAACCTCTTTATCAATTTATTTGAGTATGAATACATTCGATCAATCATACTCATCAAATGGCCTAAAGATATCACTCTTCATAAGAGGAACAAATTTGTGACTCTTACTATCACTTCTCTACAAGATTCATGACACACTCAATCATAGCCTTTATAGTTACCATGTTACGGATAACATTTGACTAAGTTAAAATATGTGATTCCTCATGTAGGAGTAGATGGTGAGTTTCAGTCAGATGACTTAAATATCACCACTACACGAAAGCTATTTGTGACATCAATCTATGAAGTACTTTCATAGCGGCTAGTCCAATACATGTTCTCTAACATGTATCTATGTTCTAAGTGATGTCTTACATCCAAAATCAATAAAACATGATTATCTACTTAGCAACATACTAACATTAATTCATTATCATTCTCATGATAACAATTTATTAAGGATATTTAGAATAATATTCATTTTACCTTAGAGTTTTACTATCAAGCTAAACTTGATGACATAAAAAATAATAAACTATTCATGAAAGTTTTATCTTCATAAACTATATTATATAGTATTTCATAAATATGAAATAAAATGCTTTTTTATTAAATAATAAATTGAATAACAATATATATACATACTGATTGGACTAGAACACTAAAACTAACAAAAATTATTGAGATATCTCAACCCATTGGCGTTGGAATTGATTCCAGAACCAATGAGTTACAAGGTCATTGTTATAACAAAGAAAAAAACAAAATTATTGAACTAGAAATCTATAACCTTTTTGGCGCCTCATATCTCAAACTCTTCACATATGAATTTGTTCCCAGTTTCCATATTTAGAATACAAACTTCTTTTGCAAAATTACTTTTTAGTCTCTATTTTCAAATTTTGTTCCAAATCAGGAATTCAAATACCAAAAATGATAATAACACGTAAAACACATCCAATTCGGTGTAAAGTTTAAAGTGAGCACTAAACAGAGTACTACAAGGCAACAGTTCAGTATCGATTGCCAAATCAAGTATTCAAATACCAAAAATAATGTAACACGTAAAACACATCCAATTCAGTGTGAAGTTTAAAGTGAGCACTAAACAGAGTACTAGAAGGCAACAGCTCAGTATCGGAACTCAATATTAAAACTTCAGGTACCTTGAATTATTGTTAATTCTAGGGGATGATCGAGGGGCCGATGACTGGAAAGCTTGGCCTCCGACTCTACCGCTCGATTTAGCAGCAGAAGCATCTCCGACGGCTCTTAACGTCAGCACTCCATCTGCCAACGTCACCACTGTTAGCTTCACCAATTGCTTCTCAATTCTGCAAATTTCAATACAAAACAAAAGGCTTATTCACCGAGAAATTCAAAAATTACGCAGTCAAAGAAACTAGAGTGAGCTAAATTATGTGCACCTCTCCGAATCGTTGTTGTCTTCGGCTGAGAAATTGCATGAGATAGTGGAGATGCCACTGCCGATAAGTTTAGTTCTGGGTTTCTGAATTTTTAGAGCGAGAGGATTAGCTAGTAAACTTTGCTGAGTTGAGGCTAAAGAGATAATTTTGTATTCTGGTTGTTATGTATGTGTGTCCACTAAAAGAGTTGAAATCTGTAGGTACTGGAAAATGGGCGCCCACAGCCGGAATGTTGGAGTTCCGGATTTGAGGAGTGCAGACAGCGTATAGCCTTGCTCCAATGGTGAGCACCCTCACCCAACACGGTCCGGGTTGGTAAAAAAAAAAGAAAAAAAGAAAAGAAAGTGGGCAACTAAATAAGCATGTATGGCTTTCATACATGGGAAATTTTTTACTACACTTGATGTAAGTCTCACTCTTACACCAATCTAATTAAAAACTATTATTCAAATAATTGGCATACTTTGAGAACATGTTTCAAGGTAAATAACAAATTTTAATTAGTTTGGCGTAGAAACGACATTCTATACTAAGTGTAACCAAGAATTTTCCTTCATACCATCCCTTTCACAATTGCAAATTTGCCAAATGTCAAAATAGTAATGGATTGTGGAAGTTTCATGAACAAAAGAATATCTTGTTTCTAGTATCGCATTGCCTACACCAATCCGACAATGAATTGATATTAATTGGCCTTATTTATTGGCCAAAATAGTCTTATTTAAATGAAAAAACACCATATTTGGTTAGATTAATAAATGTATATGGTTTTTGAAATTTATCAGAAAAAAGAGAAGAAAATTGACTCAAATGTGTCGCCGTCTACCTGTTTGATCTTTTTGTTATATCATTGACGTGGCATCTGACAAAACATTTTAGTTGACATGGCTTCTCAAATGGGAAGGAAAGCCAAGAAAAACCCTAATAATCGGCTAAACGAGTAGAAATTGGGGAAGATGATGAAGCTAGTGATGATCAGGTGGGTTGTCATCTTCTAGAGGCGATCAATTTGTTCTCTAAGGATGTGAAAAGCTCTTCTTCCAAGTAGAAGGATGCCATGGCAAAAGAGGTTGCACTACAACTGAATACCTCTGTCCCTCCAGCTACGGCAGTGAGAGTAAGTCCAGAAGAGGTGGTTGTGGATGTAGGTCAGGTGTGAGCTCAACCGGGGCTTAGAGAGCAACAATTTGAGAAGGGAGTGGGTTGGTGGAGTGACATATTTTCGTGGAACCAAGAATGTTCTCAAGGCTACTCGTTGAGTTATATACCACTAGTGGTCAATAATGGTAAGAAGGTGGCACATTTTAATACATCTGATATTCTTGGAGCAGTGTTTCTAAATGGTAGAATGCTTTGGTGGGAAGTGTTTATGGTAGAATTCCTCGATTCTCCTTGATTAAGAGCTTTGCATTGAAACGATGGAAGCAGTTGGGTATGATTTCTTTATATTTAGTGAAGGACAATGTCTTCCTATTCAATTTTACAACAAAGGAAGCCCAATTGTAGGTGCTCAAAATGATGGTCCTTATACGTTTAATAGGAGGCCATTGTGACTGAAAGAGTGGAAGCCATTGATGCAGATGGATTTGAGTGAGCTACAGAGAGTTCCTATTTGGGTTCAACTTCCTCTATTACCTTCAGGGGTTGTGGATGACTGATATACTAAGTCATATAGGGAGTCTCCTGGGCACCCCTTTGTTTCAGATCAATGTACTGTGAAGCAAGAAAAATTGTGGTTTGCACAAATTTTGGTGGAAATGGAGTCGGGTGGGTCTTATCTGGATGATATAGCTTTGGAGAATGAGGTGGGACAATAGATATTTCAAAAGGTTATATGAATGGAAACCAACATTCTGTTTGGTATGTCATGGCCATAGTGCTACAAAGTGTCCAAATGTGATGGGGAAGATGAAAGTATGGTAGGAAAAAAAGAAAGAAAGTGATATTGGGACTGAGGACGCAGACAAACAAGTGAGTTGGCGGATTGTGAATAGCAGTATGAGTGTTGTTGGTGGAAAGAGTGTAGTGGGACAATAGGGGGGATTCTAATACGGTGGTGATTGGGATGTCGAAAGGGGGCAACAATTCGGCTTGTCAAAAATTGTAGGTGGTAAGACAGGGTTCTAGTTTGGCCAGTATCCCAAATGGTATTTGTTGGACCAAGGGTGGTCAATGTTGAGATTTCTCTAAATTTTGATGATGAACAAACTGCAGAATTTGACTTGAGGATGATCCACGTACGTGTGTCCAAAGTCACGTACGTGTGTGGATGTCACGTACGTTAGATAAATCTAAAGTATGTGAGTTCGACCGTGACCTGAAACTACTAAATGATGGTAGAAGTGATCATCGTGTATGTTAGACAATGTTCATATACGTCAGAGAATGTCACCTGGGTTTTTGATATGATCCACGTACGCCAGTTTTGTTTGACGTACATCACCTGGAAAATTTTTCCCAACTCACGTACGTAAAGTTATCTCACGTACGTGAACTTCATTCAAGTTTATATCAGGTAGTCACTATAACTCGATGTTTCAAACTTAAAACCCTAAAAACCATCGCGCCTCTTACCATTCTTCATATATTTCGTCAAAACTACCAACCAAACTACTTCAATCAATGTCCAAACCATTTTCGACCTCTCCAAACCCATTCCCACCGATCAGAATCACCAAAAACCACATCAAATCTGTCCAAATCAATTTGAACAAGTTACTTAAAAAGCCTTAAATTTCCTCATTCTTCTGTATGTTTGGTGATAAATGGCTCATAGGAGGGAAGTTAGAATGAAGGGTAAGCATGATTCTAGCTCATCTCGAGGTCAGAAATGCTCTCACACAGCTCGAGAACCTGCACCGGCTTTTAACCCGGCTCAGTTTGTTAGTGAAGCTGTTGAGAAATCATTCCATGAGGTAATTCAGCATGAGAAACTTACTGATAGTCAATTTTATGATCCTGATTCGCTGAGTAAAGTAGGATTGGATATTGCCTCAAAGCTTAGGGAGCTTGGAAATGCAAAGTTTGTGACTTTGAAGAAATCTATGTTTGAATCCTTAGCTAAGGAATTTTATGCTAATTTTACTACTGAGACTGATGATTTAGAAGATGTTGTGGTGAAGTCTAAGGTAAATGGTGTTGAGATTCATTTTGAGGAGTCCGATTTAGCAAATTGGTTTGAACTCAATAATGATGGATATAAGTGCAAAGGTTCATTCCAATAAAAATCTAAAACTGTTGTACCAGATGATAATTCGAATTCTGATGTTGAGGAGATTGAGGTATTAGCTAAGAGTGATGTGCGGGATTATTTGGCATCAAAGACGGTCATTGAGGTTGTTGGTGCTACCACTAAATTTGGGCAGAATGACTTTGGCAAAAAAGGAATATATCAAAATTAAAGGGGGGAAATTGAACTCTTGAATCACTTGAAAGTATGAAGCCACACGTATGTATGACATATGAAGTCACGTGCGTCATACATACAAGACAACAAATATTTCATCTCAGAAGATGCTTGTTTGAATTTCACGCAAATCGAGATAAACCGTTGAAGCAACAGTCAAGTGTCGATCGTTCGCGTATGCAATCATAAAATGTCACGTCCGTCACATTGATCTAAAGTATGTGAGATTGAGTTTCAAGTATGCGAGACGCTTCGAATTGAAAATGGAAGCTACTAGATGGTTCAAACATAGAAGTCACGTACGTCAGTTGGTATTCACGTACGTGAACTGAGGATTCGTTGTGACCAACGTGCGTGAATATACTTATCACGTATGTGTGATGAACATCAAGTCAGGTAACGTACATAAGATTTTTGTCACGTATGTGAGAAGACTCTGACAGCGTATTAAATACGCCCCATTCTGGACCACAACGGCTATTATACACCCCACAACGGTCTGAAATTAAGAGAGAAGTATAAATACATGCTTGGGATGCCAAAAACAACTAACGAAACATCTGGGCATTGAATTCTTACAACTACCAAGCATCAAAGCATTGAATTTCTCATTTATTGATACGAGTGTATTTGTTCTAATATTTCATTCTTCATTTGCTTGTATCACTAGCTTATACTCTGTTGGTGAGTGTTTGTAAAAACATCATTTAGAGTGATTGTGAGTGGGATCAAGGGTAGATCCTTAGGTTGGTCTTTGTTCTTGAACCGAAATCAAGAACCTTGTAAGAGTTCTCACTTGGCTATAAAGTAAAGTTGTAATCTTTGAGAAGATTGATAGTGAAAATCCTAAGTGGTGATACTTAGGTAGTGGATGTAGGCATCGAGTTGGTCGAACCACTGTAAGTTCTTGGTGTTCTTTCTTTTATCGCACTTATTTTCGAAGCAAATTCAAAGCTTCTCTTACCACACTCTTCAACCCCCCTTTTAGTGTGATTATTGACTCTACAGAAACCTTTTCAGCAGTAGTCATGCCCAAATCCATTAGGATTCTACTTGCCATAGCCGTATATATGACTGTGAGATATGGCAAATGGATGTCAAGATGGCTTTCCTTAATGGAAACCTTCTCGAGGATGTATACATGACACAATCCGAGTGCTTTGTTGATCCTAAGAATCCTAATAAGGTTTACAAGCTTCAAAAATCCCTTTATGGGTTGAAGCAAGCATCCTGAAGTTGGAATCTTTGCTTTGATGAGGCAGTCAAAGAGTTTGGTTTTCTCAAGAATGAAGATGAGTCTTGTATATACAAGAAGAATAGTGGGAACATTGTAGTATTCTCAATCTTATATGTTGACGACATCCTGCTCATTGGAAATGACATCCCAACATTGTTAAATGTTAAGCAATGGTTAGGAAAGTGTTTCTCCATGAAAGACTTAGGTGAAGCCGAAACAATACTGGGTATAAGGATCTATAGAGAACAATCATAACGACTCTTGGGACTAAGTCAAGAGAAGTACATAGATAAAGCAATAAGACGGTTCAATATGGTTGACTCTAAGAAAGATTATAAACCTTTGTCACAAGGAGTTATTCTGAATAAGAATGATAGTCCTTCTACAAGAGAACAAAGGGAATACATGAGTAAAGTCCCGTATGCTTCAGTTATAGGATCTATCATGTCTGCCATACTATGTACTAGACTGGATGTCGCACATGCACTAAGCATGACAAGCAGGTTCCAATAGGATCTAGATGAAAAACGTTGGACTATTGTTAAAGGGATCCTTACGTACTTACCAAAGACTAAATGATTCTTCTTAGTGTATGGCGGACAGGAAGAGCTCATTGTAAATAGTTACACTGATGCTGAGGACTCAAAATTGCAATCTGGTTATGTGTTTTGTTTAAATGCAGGTGATGTAAGCTGGAAGAGCTTTAAACAAGACACCGTCGCTGATTCTACTGCAGAGTCTGAGTATATTGCAGCTTCAGAAGCTGCAAATGAGGCTATTTGGATTAAGAAGTTCATTACTGGATTATGAGTTATCCCAAGCCTCCTAGATCCAATAGAAATCAATTCTGATAATAATAGGGCCATCGTATAGGCTAAGGAGCCCCGATCACACCAGAATTCCAAACATATACTCAGGAGATACCATCTAATCCGAGAGATCATCGAGAGAGGAGATGTGAAGATATGCAAGGTTCCTGGAGAAAGCAATGTAGCAGATCCGCTAACCAAGCAGTTAGCTAGGCCAAGGCATGAAGGTCATGTTAGATCCTTCGGTCTTAGGATTATTCATGATTGGGACTAGTGCTAGTAGGAGATTGTTAGTGTAAGCCCTAGCCCTAATGCATTGTATCTGGATGATTTTATCTATAATTTCAGGAATTGTTTTATCTCTTTAATATCCTTATGCATGTTTAATTAGATAAAACATCCATTAATAGTGATTCTGTTTAAGTTATCAAACATGTGATTTGGACAGTAAAACCTTAAAGCATAAAAGAATATTGTTCTAAATATCCCTAGTCGATTATTGTCATGAGAGTGGCAATAAACCAAGACTAGTATGTACTATGTGAAATGATCATGTTTTACGGGTCATAAGATATGAGATATCGATTAGAGAACATAGATACATGTTAGAGAATAGTGTTTCAGATCGATCCGCACATGCGAACACTACATGGTTGAAGGTCATGAGTATTTCGCATGCAATACTTATACTTGAATACATCGACCTAAAATCACTGTGATTTTTTGGTTGAGTCCTCGTATACTTTAACATACGTCTAACGTCATTCGTAATGAATAACAAGTATGGGTATGATAGGGTATGCCATGAATCATGCTAAGGAACATGAATGAAGTGAAGGGATTGCCCCTCTCTCTCTCGAGAAGATATCACCTGCCACTTGATTAGTGAAACTGGGTAGTGTGGCCACACCCAAATAAAATGATAATTGTTATCATTTATTTGACTTAGTCAGGATCACTAAGAGATCAAGGAAATGTTTTAAGAATAAATAAGGGTGACCAGTTCCATGCCTTATGCTAATCATGATATCGAGAGGCAAAGGGTTGTATAAGGTTGAACTTAGGTTATGTTGATTCAGAATTGACATTCATTTCAATTTGGGTAATCATAACATATTGCTAGAGACCAATTATGATATATGGGCTTTAAATTAATTTTTGGCCCATAGCCAATATTGAATGGACCTACAGGATCACACACAATAAAGATCTGGGTTATGGCTAAAAGTATTTTCTTACTAGGCTATTAATTTATGTTAATGATTAAAGCATAATATGACTAAATATCAGACTGTGAAAGGTTAATTTGGATCACCGACATCCACTCAATTTTTGATTGCCATAATGTATTATTATATACCGGTTATGGACTTTAGGCCCAAAGATTTGGACCAAGCCCATTGCCAATTTTTAGTGATCCTATTAGGTCAATCACAAGAACAAATTGGATTGGTTACAAATGTTCTCTCTTTGTGGTGATTGAATTATTAAGATGATTAATTTGATTAATCAATAATAATTCAGGGCTTTATGATTTATATGTTCAATAAGATTTAATGCATGGTCCATTAATGTAATGGGTTTTTAATATGAATCACCAATTTAAGTCTCCTCATATGCCTATAAATAGGGTGCGCTCCTTGTCATTCTTCCATAGATTGGCCGAATTTGTAAGTCCCACTTACAAAGAGAGAATTATTTGGTAAGCTTTAGAATAGTGATTCTAAAAGGGTGCTAGTACACTCCACCGATCTAAAGTAAGTTCGTTTGTATGGATACCTCTAGACACGTTCGCGCAAAGGCAACGTGAGCTCAAAAGGTGGTTCGAGTTTTGGGTACTAAGAGCTACACCAGCGTCTCATAAGACCAAATGTTAAAGATTTGGATCTAAGGTTGATATTCTAACCCTAATCATATATGTTAATGTGCATGGGTCTTTGGTGGAATTCAAGGCTTAAAATTTTTGTTATTTCCGCTGCACTATTTACTTATGAATGTCATAAACGAGCCGCGAGTTCCAGCAGTCATCCACCTCCAAGGAGAAAGAAGAGAGATTCCTCTTCTTTTTTCTGCTTTGCACAAGGTAGACTATCCTGCTAAAGATCAGTGGTTCTTAGGTTACGAATACATTCCATGTTCCTGTCGCGTATGTGATTATAATTCCTAGTGGCTATCAACTCGTTTCCTGCAGAAAATTACATGTCATGCGGTGCAATGCAGTGTTTTGCATATCATTTTCTTAATTAAATTTGTTTGCATTTAATACATGTTTGGTTTATGTTTACTTGCCCTTCTATTTAGATTTTTTAAAAAGATTTTTAGAAGAAAGAAAACCGTTTTTTTATATTTATCATCACACCTCATAAAAAATACTTTTTTTCCTTTTATAGCCAAACAATTCATTATATATCCAAACAATTCTGATTAACATTTATGTTAGCTAATAAAAATTCTTTTGCTTATTCAAAATAAAAAACTTTTATTTTGTCAACAATATTTTCATTTATCCATATTTTTTATACTTATTTGCACGAGCAACATGTGTTAGGTGAGAAAGCGGGAGAAGAAATCATATCCATACAACACGACTGAATACACGATTAACATGTGGCAGGTAGTTTTGCATTTTTCCAAGCACCCAGCAATCTTGTGCGGGATGTACCACCCTGCACTCCTTGCGTGTCCGATATATGTTCTTGGTAAATACAACCCGGAGTGGCACATTATAGTAATGCTTAAAAAATTGTTCGTTCATCACCTACCAACTTATTATTTAGGTTAAATATTGTACGAAAACATGCCAAATGCAAATAAATATAAAAAAAATTCCACCTACCAAATTACCGAAAAAGGGTTCACAGAACTATCAATAATGCATCTAAATAATTCAATAATCCTGTGTAAAAAAGTTAATTACAATGAAGTAGTGGCCCCATTCGTCGTAAGTAGAGCAAACACAATGTGAAGTCTCATCTATATTAATAGACACCCTGGTGCAAGGTCTTTAAAGCACTCGCTTAACTTTGAGCCAGTTTAACAATTAGTCGAGAAAATAAAAAATTCCAGCCATGGAATGGTTGTACGTATCTCTCCTTTCAATTGTAATTGCTGTGGTTTTTAAGTTGTTTTTTCAGTCAAGTTCCACAAAACCAAAAAATCTCCCCCCCAGTCCACCCGGAGCTCGTCCATTTTTCGGGCACCTTCATTTGCTCGAAAATCCTTTGCACAGAAACCTTCATAAGCTATCGGAAAAATACGGTCCGGTTATCTCCCTCCGGCTAGGCTCTCGCCTCGCTTTTGTGGCATCATCACCTGCAACAATCGAGGAATGTTTCACCAAGAACGACGCCATTTTCGCGAACCGTCCGCAAATGACGCTGCACAGGCACTTGGGTTACAATTACACAGCCCTTGTTTCTGCCAACTATGGCGACCATTGGCGCAACCTACGTCGCCTTTGTTCGATGGAAATTTTCTCTCCTGGTCGCCTCAACATGTATCTTCCCACTAGAGAAGAGGAAATTAAACATTTGCTTTCAAGTCTCTATAAGATATCTTCAACTGGCGGCAGCAGTGCCACTGTTGAACTAAGATGGAAACTTTGCGAATTGACCTTTAACAACATAACGAGAATGGTTGCAGGAAAGAGGTTCTATGGCGACGTTGGCGTCGAGAACAAGGACCAGGCAAAGAGATTCCAGCAGCTGATAGGTGCCGCTTTTAAGCTTTCAGGCGCTGCCAATGCCGGAGATTATTTACCATTTTTCCGCTGGATAGACTACAAGGGGATTGAGAAGGACATGTCCATTATTAGCAAGAAAATGGATAACTTTTTGCAAGGACTCGTTGACGAGCGTCGCGAATGTAATCGCAACGATACCATGATCGATCACTTGCTTTCTTTGCAAAAGAAACAACCTGAGCAATACACTGACGATATCATCAAAGGCCTCGTATTGGTAAGTTCGTAAATAAATAGATGTATATAAACTGGCATTAGATTCTTTTTATTTTTATATATATTGGCATTAAATATGAATAACTAAATTTTAAGGCATATAATAGAGCGGCAATAAGAAAATGAAAGCTGAAGGGCATGGTTCGATATGTATTTTTATAAGTTTTGGATTATTATTTATCTAAACAACAAATAAATAATCTAAGAAAAAACTTTGCTCAGAGTACAATTGGTCATAGTAAAAAATCTCGCTAGTTAAAATCCTCCGTCCTAGATACAAAAATCCCCAGACAAGGAATCTTCAATATAAGTTAATATATGTTCTTCTTTGGATCAATTCATGTTTTAGAATATAATTTTAATTTTTTTTTTGTTTTTGTATTTGTGATGGATGTAGAATACACTAATTGGAGGTACCAACACGTCAGAAACAACAATAGAATGGGCAATGTCACTGTTAATAAACCATCCAGAAGCATTCAAGAAGGCTAGAGACGAAATTGACCAACATGTGGGATTCGACCGATTAGTAAAAGAACAAGATTTATCCAAGTTCAAATACGTTCACAACATAGTCTCAGAGACCTTCCGAATGTTCCCACCACTTCCCCTGATTTTACCGCATGAATCTTCAGAGGATTGCAAGCTAGGGGGATACGACGTGCCACGTGGAACGATCATTTTGGCAAACGCGTGGGCAGTGCAAAGGAACCCAAAAGTGTGGGAAGAACCAGATAAGTTCAATCCAGAAAGATTTGAAGGAAAAGAAGAAGAAGGAAATAAATTAATGCCATTTGGGATGGGAAGGAGGATTTGCCCAGGTGCTGGACTGGGCCAAAAAGTGGTGGCATTTGCATTGAGTTCTTTGATTCAGAATTTTGATTGGGAAACGGAAAATGGAGAAAAAGCTGATATGGAAGAAGGCACAGGACTTGCAATGCCAAGAGCCAATCCTTTAGTGGTCAAGTGCAAGCCACGCCCAGTAATGGACAAGGTCTTGAAGAATGTTATATAATTATTTTAAAGTCATTATTAATTATTACTCTCTACCAACTCTTGTTCTCTTCTTAATATAAGTCAATGAATTTTCAGATTTCTACCATCAGCGATGGGACTATTACAATAAAAAGGAAATCCAGATCAGTTAATCGTAATTTGGTTTCGTACTCTTTGTTTACGCTCTAGGCGTGTATATAAAAACTTACCATAGGAGTAAGTTTCAACTCTTACACCTAATTTTTGTATCTATTCTTTTAAAATTTGATGACTATAAATTTGTCACGTCACTCAACTTAAAATAAAAATAAGATCGCATCTTGACAAAAAAAAATCTCTTCCCGACAAAACATATTTGATTTCTTCTCTGGTGACCATCATGACCTCTCCATCGTTAGTCTCTTGCGATTTCACTGCGCACCAGCTATTCCCTTTCATGTTTGATCATTAGCATTAATTCTCTCACCGGCACGGTAATTTTGAGCATCTCTTGACGCTGTCAGCTCTAGGTGACCTCCTCTAGCCTTTGTCATCTCTAGAAGACTCTGTTGTCGTCAAGGCCAACTGCATACAAAACTATTTTGGTGTTTGATTTTGCAGGGGATGATTTGTTTGGGTTTTTATTGTTTTAAGTCTTATAGTGTTCGATTTTGGAAAGAAGAGATTTGTTTTGGGTCATTTGGCATTTGAGATGGAAATGTGTTGAGTGATTTTGCTGTGCAAGTAAAGAAGAATTTGGAGATGGGAAAGAAATATCAATTGATTTTGTTTAATTAAATATGGAAGAAACTGAAATCTCACGACCTGATATTGGACTATGACCGGTGTACGAGACGATTTCAACTACAAGTGTCACAGTAATAACTCGTCTGTTCCGATCAATTCTCTGTAACATTCCGACCAAATTCTGACAAGGTCTTTGGTGGAATGTCATTCGACTTCGAATGATCTCAGTTCGGTCCCAATTTGAACCTCGAATGGTTGAAGTGATGTTTGCATGTTTGAAAGATGCTTGAAAATGTTTAAGGGTGTTATCCATAAAAGTTTGGGTGTCGTTAAGCCCTAGGAGTGAAGGGATTTATGATTGGAAGTTAAGAACACATTTGGAAGTGTGAAATGTCGACTATGTGGCTAGAGTAGTGAACAACGCACGTTATCGGGACAATCAATGAGTACCTTATCTGGAAAAAGGAGCATAACGTACGTTGGGTAGCCACGACGTACGTTATCTAGGGTGCAAAGATGATCAACGTACGTTGGCATGGACGATGTACATTGTATTGTGCTTGTCCCAGATCCGTGGCTACTGGATGCATCACAACGTACATTGATGGTGTATGACGTACGTTGTGGATGACCATAACGTACGCTGAGCATGGAATGAAGTACGTTGCTTTGTTTTTTTGCTGAAACGATGTGCTTTGATCATCTCGTCAATAAAACCCCCAAACCCCGACCCATTCGTCATTTTCTCTCATTTCTCACCCAAATCTCTCTCAATCCGGTCTGAATCTGTCTCTCCTTAGTCACCCAGTGTTCCTTAACATCATTTGAGGTAAGATCAACATCCTTTCTTCTTTTCTAACTCATTTTCATGCATTGATTCGTGAAAATGTCATTTGGCCGAATTTGAAATCGGTTTCAATTTTCTGATGATTCTTGATGAATAGATGTTAGATGATGCCAGATTATGTTATATATGACTTAGATGAACATGATTCAAGCTTTGAATCGATTGATTTGATGAGTTTTTTGTGGACCTAGGGTTAGGTTCGAGTTTCATGATTTTTAGGAAAATTTGGAGTTTATTTCTGGAATCTGAGGTTCAATTAATGTTCAGGGGATCGATTAGAGTCAGGATAAATGATTGGTTTCGATATTTGTCGGTCGAAGCAAGAGTTCAGTATTTTTTAGAATGAACTTATGGTCGTTGATAGTTTTGTAAATTTCTGAAAAGTTCACTCTAGATTTTTAATTTTGGAGACTTTTGAACTAGATTTGTAATTTTTTAAAATTGGGAGTATTGATTTGTAAATTTGAAAGTCAAGTTCTAGATTTGTAATTTTGGAGAACTTGAAGATATATCTGTAATTTTAAAGAATTAGGATAAATTAGCGATTTCTGGGAGTTTGGAGAGGAATTTGAAGATTTTGACTTATGAATGTCTAATTGATTATCCGAGGATACTTCGAGGACTGTTTTGAAATTTCTCAAGTCTCGGCGACTAAAAAGTAATTTTACACTGGTTGGGGACCAAACTGAAATTTTACATATATTTTGTATCTTGGGTCGAGGGTGATGGATTCACTCTCTTAAGAGATTTTTAGTGTCTTCGAGAGTCCGAGTTTGTACTGCATTGCATTCATATTCAGCAAGACCACAATACCGTATTTGACTCTGTTGTTTTTGTCTTTGCTCTCAGTTCTGTTTAGCTCTTGATGCGAACAACCCTTCACCGGTGGACCACTAGTGGATTATTAGCTCGGTGTCCAGGTCAGTGGATGGCAGTTTCATACACATAGGTTGTGCCTTCAAACCTAGCATGTTGTTTTTGATGTGTGTGGCTATAATCTGAAATCAGATTAATAATTGTTGGGTTAATTAATAATCGGGACTATGTGATTATTAATAACCAATGTTTTTCTATGAGAAGCTAAAGTATATATTGGTATATCTATATATATATATATATATAAGAGTATTTTGTATAAGATGGAATAAAAGAAAATATGAGATGCATGATTGTCTGTGAAATACTATTTATATAACACTTTGATATGGGGACACCTTGCTACGAGGTACATAGTCTTTGGTATACCAATGTTTTGTCAAAGCCCTAGTTACCGGAGTAATGGGGTAACCGTATATTCGGCCAGATATATACTTTTATTGAGCAGTCAGGTGGCGGAGTTCACACTGCTATACGGATATTGATATTGGTCCCCTACTATGAATCCACCTATGTATATATTGTATGAATGCATGTTGTATGATATGGATGCGAACATTTTTGGAAAATGAATTTCAGAAAATATATTATGTATTTAGTATGTATACTATATGGCATCTACGTATACTAGTGTGTGATATTTTTAAAGGGTTTTCAAAACAGTCTTTGTGAGGCACATATGAGGTGGTCTGGAGTGTTTTCACTCACTAGGTTGACCCCATTTCTTTTCTTTCCTTTGTTCTCTATATACTTTACTTTTCAGGTACTTTATAGCGGTTGTTGATCTTCTGTGCTCATTGAGGTGTTTGTCAGCTGCGAGTGCCCTGTTGTTCGGTCTCGACTGTCAGTTCTGTTAGATGCTCCACATACTGAGTAGTGGTTTATGGTCCTGTATTTTTTAAAATTTGAAATGGTTAACTTGTTTTAAATTCTATTTATTTATTCAATGATTTTGTTATTGTTAATGTTTGAAAATATTATCTTTAAAACTTATTCTGTAAAACATTTTTAAAATGACTAATAAAACTATATTTGCATATTAGTTTTGCACTTTGAGGCTTGTGCGGGATGGGTCGGGCTTCCACAAACGGTCTGCCTCGTACGCCGGTCACAGCCCGAATTGGGTTGTGACAAAGGTGGTATCATAGCGATAGGTTTCATAACTCTTGTGTAGTTGTGTACTCTGATACCAAAGGTGGTATCAGAGCGAAGTTTCGTAAGTCAGGGTCGGTTGTGAACCTTAGGTATTCTTGATCAAGTCAGTCTAATTTCCCTATGATGTAATTGCTTCTATATGCCCTTCTAGGGATTTTGTTAGGTACTGTGGCAATAGTTTGCATTCTGAAATCTGCATATATGTTCTGTCTGTCTATCTATCCTCTGTAGATATGCCTCGACGTCATAGAAGACCTTGAAAGGCCGTTAGGTGGCGATTCGCTGAAGTCGCCAGTTAGTCTAATGCGGATTGCTACGGTTCGTATGTTAGGCCAGAGGTCAGAGTTTTGACACCTCAATCTTAGCCATCGCTTATGCTTAGTGTATCTTTTTCTATCGTTTCAGTCAGACCCTTGATCTTCTTGAGTGACTTGCTCCTAGTCAGGTAGTTAGAGTTCAACTAGCATAAGTTGTTTCGATAGTTGCACCTATTGCATCGAGATTAATGACGGTACCCGTTTGATAAGTTCTTTGAAGCTCGAGCCTCTGAGATTTAAGAGTAGGATCAGAGGGTAAGGGAGTTGACGTTAGGTTCGAAACGAATTGTTGCTGGGTTCGGTATTTTGGGGAAGGAAATGTGAGGGAAGCATTTGATTCATTAGTAGTTAAGAATAAATAATAAGATTGATTTGAGATTTGATACTAGGAAATAAAGTGGCACGACAAGACTGTCAAGCACTTGGGAGCTTGATGATATTACAAAGTATTATGTATTTGAGGAATTAGCGGATTAGTCCGGTAATGAATGATGATAAATTACGAGTCAAATTTTCGTGGTGTATGGAAGCTAAATTTGTTAAGATCAGGATTTGAATTTCACACTATATGTATTACTTGGTGTTAATTAGAGTAAGACAGTGTTTGGAGCACTACATATTTTGGAGTGTTACAAGCCTGAGTAATAAATTCTTCTATGAATTTATTTGTCGATACGAAATAATTTAATAATTATTATTTGGAAGTCGATTGATTAAAAAAAAATGAGATAGGTATTTTGATCTTATTGACTTTTAAGGATATTCAATATACGGTGAAAAAAAATGGCATTGATACATGATAATGGAGGTTAACACTGGATGTATTTGTAAAAGTAGCCTAAGGATAAAAGTGATATGTAATTATCAGTTTGGTGAAAAATTCATAGACGATTTCTTTGATTTTAGTGGTAAGTATCATTAGTAAGGTGACGCAATTTCTGGGAATGGTGATGGGTATGATCGTTTCGGTAGTAGAAAAATATTGTTTGAGGTTAAACAATTGCGATGAGGATTCGTAGTGAGTAATGTAAATATGAAGGCAATATGGAATTTACGAACAAAACTTGAGGAGTTAAATGGGACTCGATATATAATTGGATTACATGGTTGACTGATTATAAGTATGGATATGATTTGAAGTTGATTGTGAGTGTATGGATTAACTTACGAGTTTTACTTGATTTGAGCTACGGGAATTGGATATAGATGATATACACTTTAGGGTACTTATGATATCTCTGTTAGTAACAAATGATTTTGTTATGCTCTCTGGTGTTCTGTGATTTCAAATAGATTGAAATTGCGATGGCAGTTCAAATTTAGGTGACCTTGCAGGAAAATTTTGACTTTAAGGATTTGATCTTATGTTTTGCAAAATGTAGGGAGTAATCAGTATATAGTACGTTGGAGAATTTATGGTGAAACAATTGTCGATGTAATTATTTATGAAGTTCACAGTTATTTGGGATTAAATAAACATGGAAGGGAAGACGAAATAAGTCGAATAGGTATAAAGGCAAGAGAGAGGGTATGAACAATTGAGGAAGAGTTGGACTGGAATTTGATAGGAACGTATCGTGTGATCTATGGGTACAATCTAATGGGATTATGGATTTTGGCCATCAGAAGAGTAATTGCTTTGGATCCTTATGTTATTTCTGTAAATAACCTTTGAATCTGTTTTATTTCCTTTTTGAACTCTGTGGTTGTCGTTGGGTTGGGTTTACAATAGTATATTTTGACCCACGGACCCTTGTGAGTTGTCTGGCTTATTTTCCTTTCGTTCGATGCATTTGTTTGTCTGTTGAGACTTTTACAGTTTGATCTCTGATGAGTGTCTGGGTTTGTTCTCTCTGACATATAATCCTTCAACTTTGAGAATATGAATCTTTGACTTCTGTATGCCTTGGCATAATTCTGCATAAATTCCTTTAAACCTCTATGTATTCCTACATGCTATTAGAGTAAATTCCTTTGAACTTTGGTGAACTTCTGTATATCTCAGTTTGTATGGTGTTTGACTCTTGTATAGTGCATTCTATCAATCCACACATTCTGTTAGAACGTGTCGAAGTGGTGGTTTCTTTGTTAGAAACCTTTATAAGCTCTGTGACCTCTGTGTAGTTATAGTTAGCTAAACTAGAGTTCTGGGGTGGCATGATTGTTGGAATGAGTAGGAGTGGCAATTGATTTAAGGTGTTAGGAGTGGAAGAATATGATATTGCCCTCAGTATGAATTTGGTTTTGATTTGGTATGTCAGAATCCAACAATTGCAATCAGTTGCTCGACAAAGGTTTGACAAAGGTGGTATTTGTCAAAGGTTACTTCTCTAGGATTGAGTTGTGATTGAAGTAAGACTCAATGCCCCATCTAACATTGAAGGCTCCGTAGGGAGAATTGTATGATAAAGGTAACGACAAAACGATATTGCTTTAAGGCACATCGGAGTTGGATCTATTAGCATTTGGGGTTTGAACCCATATTGTATGCGATAATTTAATGTAGGAGTTTGGAGTATGAATTTTTAGAGAACTAGGGGTATGGCGATGGACCCTTGAGCCACCTAGTTCCATTCATTTTACGAATGCTCGGTGTCTAGTATAGTGAAGAGCATGGTTCTGTAAGTCTGGAGCGGTTGGATATCCGAAAAGCAGTTTCTTTTGGTACCAGATATCCGAAGAGCAATTTCTTTTGGTACCTCAAGATATCTTAGCCTGTAACATCTGAATTTGATGCATTCCTTTGCTCTCTATGGTTTCCAAAGGGTTGAATTCAAATTGCATAATTTAACCTAGGTGACTTTGTTAGGAGTCATCTGACTCTCTTTCTTTTGCTCTGTGTGTTTATCTATCTGTTGGAACTTTTAGAGCCTTATCTTTGATCAGTGTCCATGTTTGTGCTCTTGGACATATAATCTTGACTATGAGAATATAAACCTTTGCCGCTTTGTACCTTTGTATCATCTGAGCATCAGTGGAAGTTCTTAAGGGACTTAACTCTATTGAGACGTGCATGAGCATTCGTGATTGTCTAATTCTATTAGGATATAAGTCTACATAATCTTTCTTCATCTTTGTGTGCTTCCGGTTGATCTGTCTCTGAGACTGGATGGTTTGCATTCTCTCTGTCTTTCTGCATATTTTGGTACGAGTAGTCTGGGATGTTAGTGAGTGATAGCTGATTTCTCGATGGATGATCTGTTAGAGTCATGGATTTTGACTTGATTATTTCTTGATTGATACTAGAATTTGACTAGACCTCAATCTAGAGTGGTGATAGTATTCCGTATGCCTCTGTAATCCTTCTAATCTGAATCTTTGGGAAATTCGGGGACGAATTTCTTTTGAGGGGGAAGTATGTAATACCTGTCCATTTCGATCAATTCTCTATAGCATTCCGACCAAATTCTGACAAGGTCTTTGGTTGAACGTCATTTGACTTCGAATGATCTCAGTTCGATCCCAAATTGAACCTTGAATGGTTGAAGTGATGTTTAGGTGTTTGAAAGATGCTTGAGAATGATTAAGGGTGTTATCCATAAAAGTTTGGGTGTCGTTAAGTCCTGGGAGTGAAGGGATTTATGATTGGAAGTTCAGAACATATTTGGAAGCATAAAATGTCAAGTATGTGGCTAGAGTAGTGAACAACGCATGTTGTCGGGACAACCAAGATGTACATTATCTTGAAAAAGAGCATAACTTATGTTGGGTAGCCACAACGTACGTTATCTGGGGTCCAAAGATGATCAACGTACGTTG
>CAODLS010548431.1:0-10016 GCA_948243855.1 Flueggea neowawraea | reverse complement strand
GTTTATCCTATTGTGTACGTCTCTATTTGTATGACTTTTTCTTGCCCCTTTATAATGAACTCATCACTATAAAATACAAGACGACCTCTTGATTATGAACACACTCTCTTCTGCATTCAAAACCAACCTCATCTTAGTTTTTCCCCCAACAAACTGGGAAAACTAAGGTAAACACCAAATTGAGTGGGTTACTTCTCTGTCCAACATGCTTTCACATTCAACAATACTGCAAATGTTAACACTAAACATTTGCGCTTGTATATTGCTCACAATGATCTTATTAAAGATCATGTTTTAAGAGATTACACATTTCTTGTGCAATGTGGGTCTTAAGGAACTTATTCCTTATAGGCTTTTACTAAAGGATCTTATGATCACATCTCGCATGGACTTATATTCCAAGTTCACTTCTCATTGTGAAACTTGTACTCAAATTCATTTGTCCTTGTGCAATCACGTATTTCGCAAAAATGATACTTGTTCTTGATTTCCTTAGACTTATATTGGATCTTCTTGATCCTTAAGCAATTGAGGTTGACTGTCACTAAGGACTGTCAAAGGTTCTTTAGGCGGTTAGAGCTAAGTGGATCATTCCACTATATAGCTAACCTACTCATTGCACTGCAACAAATGAAGTTACGGTATCAGCTTCTTTTTCCACACACTTATATGTGTTCCTCACTATTATGTGGAGTGGCTTTTCTGCCAAATAAGAACACATAAGTAGATATGGGCGTCCCTCTCATCCACATCACTTGTCCAACTAGCGACTGTATTTCATTTTTATCGCAAAGCCTAGAGATAACACAGTGTCTTACAATGCCTCTAAAGCATCTAAGTATCTTGCTCACTGTTTTCCAACATTCTCATTATATGTTGGATCATTATTTTCTAGTTAACTTAACAACATAGCAAACCCTAGTCATTGCACACACTTAGGTACAAACCTATGTACTACAAGACATGGCCTTGTAATCAACACATGTACACTATATTACAAAAGATGTTCAGATGACATTCATATGAAGAACATTCCTTACACGTTCTTCCTTACCCATATGTTTATGAACACATGTACCTGCTAAGAGACTTGCTCTTAGTCACGGGGTTACCTTATGGGTTATGCATTTCTGCATCTTAAACCATTTAATTACTTTCCTGATCCATCTCACTTGAAGAGGTACAACAATCTACTCGAATGATCTCTTCGAGTTTAACTCCAAGGTCAACCCATATTAGTAATCTCAAAGTTGGATTTCAACCAATCTTTGGAATCATTCAAGTATTCTAGACTTTTCTAGCTAAAAGTGTGATGTTCACACTAGGTCAGAATGACAAGATTCACCTTGGCATTATCATAACATATATGAATATACCATCACTCTCGAAAAAATGCCTAAGGTCAAACCTTGGACAATGAAACCATTAATTTAAACCTTATGAATTTCAACTCCAAATTTCATATTGAAAATTGGACGATGAAACTATTAGGTTAAACTACATAGGTTTCTACTCTAAATTCTCTATTGAGAAAAGGAGTCTCTACATCCAATTTATGTAGGTCGAGATATAGACTAGCCTAAATGTCAAAGTCTACTTGATGAAGGTAAATCTTTCAACAAGATAAACTTTCGAATCTTGTTGACTTAACGATTATCGATGTCTTACTCGATTTATCGCTCACGTATCCATTTGTCTCCAATGGGTGCTTGTCCTTTGGGTAGATTAACCAATTCTCAAACATAGTTCAATCTTAAATGTCATTCGCACTTCCATTGCTTAATTCATACAATTTTCACTGGGATGTGTGAACCTCTAACATCTTTGTAGGTTCGTCCTTGACTTGTGGAGTCACTAAAAGGATCACGATCGATTTATTTATCGAAAAAATGCCATCATGAGACTTTATACCTTTTAGTTCTATGCATTTTCGAAATGCTCCCACTGGGTTCAAGTTCCCTACTCCTACTAGAAAATAGGAATATAATGGTCCCACAAGGTTCTAGCTCCATATAGGAACTCCTACTAGGATCAAGTTCTCTATTCCCATTGGAAAATAGGAATCTTGCTCCCACCAAAGTCAGGATCAGGAACATTTGCACACGCTTGAGGTAGATGAGATAAAAGTTGAATCGTTCCACGATCTAGTTGATGCATCCTTCTCGAAGAAAGAGATGACAATCAATTGGATCGATGGATCGATCTCTTGAGATTTTAAAACCTTGAATCATTCTAAGACTTTTCAATGCATCCTTTTTAGAGAAAGAGATAATAGTCATTTTGTTTAGATCGATCTCCTGATATTTTAAAAACCCAAGGATGTAATCTACATTACCCAACTTTCTTCCTCATCACCTATCGTCACTCTTCAGATTTTAAAACCTTGAATTATTCTAAGACTTTTCGATGCATCCCTTTCAGAGAAAGAGATAATAGTCGTTTGGTTTAGATCGATCTCTTGAGATTTTAAAAATCCAAGGATGTAATCTTCATTACCCAACTTTCTTCCTCATATCCTATCCTCACTCTCCTCAAGAATTCTCCCACTCGGATGGAGTGATCTTGAGGGTCTTAGTTCCTGAGTCTCAAAGAAAGTGAAATCTTTTCCATTTTATCCCAGTTAAGAAATATATTCCCCTAGGAATATGAATTCTTATAACTCGTTACGATGCCAATTTCTCATTACTCCACGACAAATGTGTCATTTTGACACAGCAGGGTGTCTAACGTCTTTTGCCTCTTGGTCCTTTCAACCAATGTATCGTAGACAATGGCGATACATCTCTTGGTTTTATGTGGTTTAGGTCATACACTCAACCAATCTACAACTCAGGAGATGTATAAGTAACGTACTTGTAGGATATATGGATTTTGAACATTGTGTCCTTCACCATCATAGTTCTTACCATATTGAGGAGAGTTTCAATTCTTCTCTCCACTACACGTATTATTCGCGGAGTATAGGAACAAACATCTTATGTTCACTTCCCTTTCATCACACAAAGCTTTGAATCCGTCTTATAGACATTCACGACCTTAGTCGATTTACAAAACTTTATTTGATTCTCATCTTGACTTGCAAGAAGTATGAACAAACTTGAATATTCTTACTTATGAGATCAAATACATATGATCATACCTCTTAAAATCATATATACAAAAGTGATCAAGTAGTAGACCTTACCCTTGCCCTCTCATTCTTTTTTATGTCAAACATCAAAAGTGGATTAATAACAATAGGTATTTAGCTCTAAGTGCAATTCAAAATGGTTTTCTCTCTAGTTTTTTTTCCTTTGCAATGCTCACAATTAGACAATCTGAACTTGCACAATTGCGTAATACTCCCACTCGACCTAATCAATGTACTCGATTTTTCCAATGTGGTTGAGTTGTGTGCATTAACTTCACGTAATTTTTTATAATCGCGTGAAGTAGCAACAAATGAAAACTAGATTTTTTAATAGTCAGGTTCTTTACCTTAACTAAGAAACCACTTTTAGTGCCAAAGTATTCACCCACTCAAACACAATCTAGCAAATGTTGTTGTTGTTAGAACACAAATTGAAGGTAAAATTCAATAAGTTTGTGGCAGAATCTAATGCAAGAAAAGGTTTGGCTTTGGCGCAAAACTAGCTTGCACAAACCAACACCTTCAACTCTCACTAGCGAGTTGTAACTTGCGTACTCAAATTGTTCCACCTTAGAAATAGTTGATATCTAATGAAATTACATCTAAACTTCATTACAGGGATCCTTGAAGTTGAACTAATCGTCACCTAACAACGAAATTCAATTAAGAACAAGGTAACTCTCCTCACTTGCATGAGTTTGAGTAACATACCCTTAAAGGTGCATCTTCCCACATGTGATGTGACTTTGGTAGTTTAAAATTTTACTAAAATGTTAATGTTATTCATGTTCAAGGATTTCCTCAAAAATCTGTCTAGTCTCCACTTCTTAAGGACTTAAGGTTCTTAAACCTTTTCTTCGCCTTTGTATTGGAATTTCTCCAATAGAATAAGAAATCGTCAAATTTCTCACGATCTTATGCTTGAGATAAACGTGGGTTAGGTGCAGCTCGATTTGCTCCTAATTTCTAGGCAAGAAATGAACAACAGCTTGGACCTTATCCTTGATCAAACTATGGCCAATATCACTAGCTCTCTAATCATATAGGCTTTTTGCCTTTACTCACATGATTAGGAAATTTGTAACAAGTATCAATTTAAATGGTTAAAGGCCACGAGCTAAGTTAGTGTCTCGCCAACTAACTGCTTCTTAAATGCAATTTTGCAAATATATTGCATCTTGATACTTGTAAAGTAGCCAAATGAATTCATCATCTTTTGCACTAACAAGATGATGAATGAAATGGAATTCTCTAACTTCCACATCTCATAGACATTTCAGTCCAAAATGTGTTGAGTGGTATTCTACTTCTCCTTAAATTCGGTCATAACCAAGTTCAATATGGCACAAGCTTTTGCTCTTAGAGTACATGCTAGATTTTTATGATATAGGATTTACGATTATTGCCGCCTAAGCTCAACATAGCTCAATCATACATTTTTGCATGGCTCGGTATCAATCAATTTTTCAAACAGTGAGTAACACAAATACATATAACAAACTATAAGACATCATTGCACACAAGCAATTTTCATAGCAATACACATATATTTACCATCCAACCAAAAATTAAACTAGTATAGCCTCTTATTAAGCTTTGAATCGAAACATACACTAGGTGCACAGTTACCATCTCGGTCTTAATAATTAACTATACTATATTTAATTTTACAGACAGTAAATAATAACAGTTTGGATTCACTTTTAAAGTCTACGTAACTTGAGGAATCCATGTTGGTCATCTCAATTATCGAGGCAAACTCAATAATTGGGCAATACATTAAACATATAAAAAATATTGCAAATTAAATTAAGCGAAATCAACACAATAATAAGCCAAAACAATAAATGGAATCACCATATAATTTATTGAACCAACATGCAATTCAAACAATCTTTATCAATGTCAATATTCATACATTAACATTGGGTTGCATCAACACACAAACAATGCTTACAAATATCCCCATCATAATACTGCACAAATATAGTATTAAGCCTATGTATGCCAATTTGGATACACGATGGGCCTTTTTCAAAGTGTTCAAATAGAATTCATAAGTAGTCGTATCAACTTATCAACAATTCTATTAATCATACGACCATAAAGTGAATCTCTCACTTCTCACGATTTCTCTTCGCGATCATGGTGTAATATTGAACATACCAATTTTAAAACGTTTTTACTCTTTAGAATCTCTAAGTGGACTTCAATGACACTTAGGGATCATGTTGCTATGAAATTCTAATATGGATCAATGACCTAGCCAATACCAGTGATGAGAATTTATAATCTTTTATGAAATAAACGAACATTCATCACCTTTGCGCACTTAATGCATAATTAAATTCTTCCACTATGACCATCATCTTCCCAAAATACACACTTTGAAAGTCGTGCAAATTTTTTCTTAATTCGCACTTTGCTTGATGCAATATAGTTTTTACCTCATTTGTTTACTTATAATAAATTACAAATAAAATGGGTATATATGTACTCGCGTATTACCCAAATCATTAGAATTTCATTCCAATTATCTAAATGAGGACCACATTCTCACTTTTTCAAATCAATTATTCTGAAAACCAATTTACAAAAATAATTCTTGGCAAAAAGCACATTTTTCACAATTTTTCAATATTTTTTGACACTCAAAAATTGAGAAAAAATAGTTTTAGAACTCAAAAAATCGTGAAACATATGTAAAAAATTCTAGAAAAATTCAAATATTAATTCTGCAGAAAATTTCACAAATTTTGGTGATCGAGACTCTGTGCACGCGCTGACACGTGCCCAATGGAAGACACAAGTCCCTCCAATACGTCGTACGAGCAGCCACTCACCTTCAACTCGGGCCTCTTCACGCTGCCACGTGTCGAATCCTTTTGGCTCCACTTTTCATATCGACAAGTGTTGAACTTTGAATGGCCCATGTGGCTACCACTTAGCGTCCACATGGTGCTGAAGTGTATGCCACGTGGCACAAAATTTTCCACGTGACGGTCCTTGGTTGGTCCAAGTTGATGACGTGGCAGACACATCATCCTGCCACATGGCGGACTACTTGGCTCATCGTCTATGTGTCGTGTTGTCAGTAGTCCATTTGTTTGACTAGTCAGCATCGGCTGGTCACGCTGCCACATGTCGCAATAAGAGTGGTCTGCGTGGTTTCCTTCAACCAATCAGAAATTGCCACTCACGCCATGTGGTGCGTTTTGATTGGACCATATTCAACCAATAAGAATGCACCACGTTGCCTTATTGGAACATATGAAAAAATTCATCTGGAAGCTTCTCAGTCAGTATTTTTCAATCGGATTCTCGTCCATTTGACAACCTTCCCGATAGAATTTCACCACAAAATTTTGACAGGTTACGTTTTTGAGGTCACTGATCTCAAATCTTTTGTCGAATTTTTCAAAATCAAACTTTCAGTTTTTGACTCTGGACGGACTCAAACCAAAAACGACGTTCGAGATAGAAAGTCGAATACAATAAAAATACAGCATACATCTTAGAGGGAGACAACAATATTTTCGAAACATATTCGAAAAATCTGTGTTGACTTTGATATCAATGAAGGAATTGACTACCGGTTTAACTAATAAACAATATAATATAGTAGGTTCAAGTTACCTACCTCGATTCCAGCGAAAGACAGTAGCAACCAGCAACGGAACAAGACCGGATCCGATGTTGGTCTCGTGAGCAAACCACAATTGAGAGCGGTGAAGAGGCGTCTCTCTCTTTCTCTCTCTCTCTCTCTCACGTTGACAGGTTTTCCCTCTCTTCTCTTTTTGTGTGTGTGTGTTGGTTATAGAAGAAGAGAAAATCTCTTCTTTATATAAGCCCTTAAATGGGCTCTTGGGCCTGGGCCCATAGGCCCGGTCCATTCTCAACTAAATCGGACTTGCCAATTGTTCTTGATTCATAGCCTCGGTTCACACCTTAACTGACCGGGTTTGGTTTACCCTTCATGGACGGATCGCTTTTTTCAACACTGACCATTGCAGGGCATCTTCAAGTTAATATTTTGACACCCAGTCATATAATTATGGTATGATTAAGTTGTGTTTTGAAGTATTTATACTCGTTTTTGTAAAGAAAATTTGAGTAGGCATTTTTAGCAAAGCTCGTTCAAATCTCATTTAGAGTTTGACTCGAGTTCGGCTTGTTAAGAGTTGCATTTTCATTATAAGTTTGTTAGGATTCATTAGTTTTGAAATTTTTTGGTAACTTGATAAGTTTGAGTTTTAAATCGTTTGGCTTATTGACATATCAAGTTTTGAAAATGATTGGATGTTGATTTTTTTTTTGTTCCGACCACCCGGTGTCCGAAATTTTTGTAGGATCTGACCTATCTGAATTCCACTCAAGCAGGACCCCGAAGAGCGGCAAATGTCTCTCTTAAGAGTTTTAAAGTATCTGCGCACTCAGAGTTGAAACCCAATACCTCTGATTAAGCTGAAAGAATTTTTCGCCAACTCATCTACATTCTCTTAAGTTGATGTTGAATTATTTATATATCAAATAGAACATGCGAGCAACTCAACTAATTTACGGGCATTTTTGCGTTCACTTTCTGATCTCACATTCCTAAAAAATTCTCTACTTAGATAGTCTTGCACGGATTAAAGATTGCAAAATAAAATAATTACCATGGGAAAAATGAGATCAATTGATTAATGAAAGAAAGAAACTTCTGCTCATTATTTCTCCAGATTTATATGGTTCGAATACTTTAAATTACATATTTTTTCTTTCTCATAGCAAGATCACTACAAAATGCAGTTGCTGAGCCACCCTATACAATAAAAAGACGTTTTTGTTTGGTCCTTCCGGGACAACGAATGTATGATACTCAATCAAGTCCCGTAACCATCCATCCAAATCTAATCTCATGCATGCCCCTATTTTGGAAATTTTATTAATATATTATTTTGGTATTGATTTTTTCTTTAGTGTCTATGTTTTTAGTTTCTTTCAAAACTTTTTTTAAGAAAACGAATTGTAGCATTTTGAGAAAATAAAATAAAATTTCATTAGTAATTAATAGTAGTATTGTTTCTAGTATCTGACCAATCCAAAGTCGATTCTATCAATAGTTCTATCAATAATGTCCCCTAGTTAAGAAAAAAGAGCTCATAGCATTCTCCTGCCGTCTTTAACTGTATTTATTGTTAATAATTGAATATAAATTTCAATACGAATGATGCGTTAATTAAGTTTAGTGCATTTTCTCACACATACACCAATCAAATTAATAATTGACATGCAAGAAAGTGAGTTTTATGTGGAATTTTTTTTTGTTTTCAATAGTGAGTTTTTTTATAAAAACTTTAGGTAAAAATTTGCGAACCAAGAATATTTGATAAATTATGACCAATTGCGTGAAATAAAATGTAAAGCAATGAGTAATTGCTATTTACAAATCGCGAAGTTTCGTAAGAGAACAGAGAAATGGAAGTCTCCAACAACCAGGCCCATTATAGATTAGCTCAAAACAAGTAAACAGAAGCCCAATTAACAATGCACTTGGTCAACACACAAAGCCCAAAAACTTTGACCGAATACAAAACCGGATCCAACCATCAAAGATCCGGTTCACGAAAATAACCTGACTCGTCAAACACCGAAAAGTCTGTGCATTGGCTGTCATAGTTATTCTGTTTATAGCAGTATTGATTGATCGAAAAAGCAAGAGCCGCGACGACGACAATGATGGCTTCGCAGCTTCTGAGACGCGTTCTAGGAAGCCGCTCCAATCAGATCCTCTCCTCCAACAACCTTCGCCACCACTCTCTTTTCGATTCCGCCGTTAGGTCTTTCTCTTCCGCTCCCATCACTGCCACTCTCTTCACCGGCGACGGTACCGGCCCCGAGATCGCCGAGTCAGTCAAACAGGTTCCTTTTTGTTTCGTTGAATTTTATCTTGTTTTTTCGTCTTGTTCTGCTTAGCTATTTGGAATTCTGTTTTTTGATTGTTCGATTCGGTGTCGTTTTCTTGAAAGTGGAGGTGCATTATGATTGTGTTTGACTGATTACGCTTTGTTTAATAAATGTATAAAATTATGCTGTAAATGATAATATAACTTAGTAGAAAGAGCTTTAACTGAAGCTAGTTAGAAGTTGTTGTTATATGTAATTAGTCTTCATTGATGGCTACAATAGAATTTAATTCATGTTTAGTATATTTTTTTATTTATCTAATTATGGCCATTTGTGACTGTTTCGACTATTGTAGGTGTATAGAGTAGCTGAGGTGCCAATTGAATGGGAGGAGCATTATGTTTCTGACCAGATAGATCCCAGGACTCAGAGTTTTCTAACATGGGAGAGTTTAGAGTCCGTGCGGAGAAATAAAGTAGGTTTAAAAGGTCCTATGGCCACGCCGATTGGAAAAGGACATCGCTCTTTGAATCTCACTTTGAGAAAAGACCTTAATTTGTATGCCAATGTCAGGCCTTGCTACAGTCTCCCTGTTTATAAAACCCGGTATGATGATGTGAACCTCATCACTATTCGTGAGAATACAGAAGGGGAGTACAGTGGCCTTGAACATCAAGTAAGTTTTTCTAGAGTCATGTTGACAGATACTAACCACTGTAATATTTAATTTGGTGCTAGGTGGTGAGAGGCGTTGTTGAAAGTCTCAAAATCATTACACTTCAAGCAAGTTTTAGGGTGGCTGAGTATGCTTTTCACTACGCAAAGACCCATGGACGACAGAGAGTGTCTGCTATTCATAAAGCCAATATTATGCAGAAAACTGATGGTCTTTTCATCAAGGTGTCAATTCTACACTCCCGGTGCATCATCAAAGTATACCTCCTCCCTAGCATATCTACTTGCATATTATGTTTAATTAGCTCTCTTGCAGTGTTGG
>CAODLS010548419.1:0-11646 GCA_948243855.1 Flueggea neowawraea | reverse complement strand
CCTAGTATACATTTCGATTCAAAGCTTAATAAGAGACTATGATAGTTTGATTTTGAATGGATAGTAAATATATGTGTATTGCTATAAATTGCTTATGTGCAACTATGTTTTATTATTTGTCATGTATTGATGATACTCACTACTTTTTAAGTCTATTGATGTCGAGCCATACGTGGATGTATGTTGAGTTACATTGGGTTTAGGCGGCAACAATCGTAAAACCTAGATTATGATAATCTAGCGTGTACTCTAAGAGCAAAAACTCGTGCCTCATTGAACTTGGTTATGGACGAATTTAAGGAGGAGTAGAATACCACTCAACATATTTTGGATCAATGTATATAAGACGTGGAAGTGAGAAATTCCCCTATGACCATCATCTTTTTAGTATATAAAATGATGAAGTCACTTCGTTATTTTGTAAGTATCAAGATGCAATATACTCGTAAGTTGAATTTAAGAGTGGTTAGTTGTCGTAACACTAACTTAACTTGTGGTTTTTAACCATCGATACTGATACTTGTTACAAGTTTCCTACTCATGCGAGTGAAGCTGTGAGGCCTATATGATAAGAGAGCTAATGATCCTGGTCATAATTTGATGAAGGACAAGGTCCAAGTTGTTAACCACTTCTTGCCTAGAAGTTAAGAGCGAATCTAGTTGCATATAACCCACGTTTATCTCAAACATGAGATCGTGAGGAATTTGACAACGTTTTATTCTATTGGATAAATTTGATACAAAGGCGAGGAAAAAAGATTTAAGAACCTTAAGTCCTTAAGAAGTGAGAGAATAGACAGAATTTCGAGGAAATCCTTGAACATGAATTATGCTAACATTTTTTGAGTAAAATGTTAACTACCAAAGGCACATCACATGTGGGTCAATGCACCTTTGAGAGTATGCAACTCAAACTCACGTAAGTGAAAAGAGTTTCCTTATTCGATATTTTCTATTGAATTTCGTCGTTAGCTGATGATTTATTCAATTTTAAGGATCCTCATAATGAAGTTTTGATATGAGTTCATTGGACTTCAACTAATTCTAAGAAGGAACAAGTTGAGCATGTAAGGGACAACTCAAAAGTGAGAGTTGAAGGTGTTGGTTTGTGCAAGCTAGTCTTGTGCAAAAACCGAACATTTTTTTGCAATAGATTTTGTTGTGACCTTATTGAAGTTTGCCTTCAATCCGTGTCTAACAATAACGGAATTTGTTAGATCTTGTTTGAGTACGTGACTACTTTGGCACTAAAAGTGGTTTCTTAGGTAAGGTAAAGAACCTAACTAGTGAAAATCCTAGTTTCTTCGTTGCTACTTCACGTAGTTATGAGGGATTATATGAAGTTAATGTAGGCAACTCAACTACATTGAAAAAATCGAGTACATCGATTAGTTTAAATAGGAATATTGGAAAATTGTGTAAATCGAAATTGTCTAATTGCGAGCATTGCAAAGAGGAGATATTAGAGAGAAAACCATTTTAAAAGGCATTTCGAGCTAATGTACCATTTGCTATTAATTCACTTTTGATGTCAAAAGAATGACAGGGGGCAAGGTTAAGGTCTACTGCTACATCGCTTCTGTATATATGAATATAAAAGGTGCAGTCATATCTATTTGATTTCTCATAAGTAAGAATAGTCAAGTTACTTTTTACTTCTTATAAGTCAAGATGGGAATTAAATAAAACTTTGTGAATCGAATAGGTCGTGAACGTCTATAAGATGAGTCCAAAGCTTCGTGTGATGACAAGGAAGTGAACATAAACTGCTTATTCCTACACTCTGCAAAAAATACGCATAGTGAATAAGATAAATGAAAATCTCCTCAATATGGTGAGAACTATATTGGAAAATGCCACAAAGTTCAAAATCCATATCCCTTCTAAGCCAATTACTAGTACATTTTATGAGTTATGGATTGGTTGAGTGTATAACCTAAACTACTTGAAACCAAGAGATATATTATCAATATACACGATACCTTAGTTGAAAAGATTAAAAGGCGTGAGCTGTTAAATACCCTATTGTGTCAAAATGACACATTCATCATGAGATAATGAGAAATTGACATAGTAACGAGTTATAATAAGTCACATTCCTAAGGTAATAGATTTCTTAACTGGAAAGTAGAAAATATTTCACTTTATTTGAGACTCAGGAACTAGACCCTCAAGATCACTCCATCCAAGTGGGAGAATTTTTGAAGAGGATGAGGGATAAGGAAGAAATTTGGGTAACGTAAATCAGTAAATTACATCCTTGGGTTTTAAAATCTTAAGAGATTGATTTGAGCAATTGTTATCTCTTTCTTCGAAAGGGAATCATCGAAAGAGTGCTTAGGTTTTAAAATCTCAAAATATCAATTCATTGATCCAAGCAATTGTTATCTCTTTATCTGAGATGGATGTATCAACTAGGTATTGGAATGATTCAACTTTTATCTCATCTACCTTAAGCATGTGCGAATGTTCCTGATCCTGACTTAAGTGAGAGCAAGATTCATATTTCTCAGTGGGAATAGGAAACTTTAATCCAGTAGGAGTTCTTATATGGAGCTTAAATCTAGTGGGAGCATTTTAGGAAATGTATAGAACTAAAAGGGATAAAACCTTACGATGACATTTTTCAATAAATGAATCGATCTTGACCCTTTTAATAACCCTACAAGTCAATGATGAACCTGTGAGTATGTTAGAGATTCACTCATCCCAGTTTAGATCAACTGGGTTAAAGCAATGGAAGTGCAAATGACATTTGAGATTAAACCATGTTGAGAACTAGTTGATCTACCCAAGGGTGAACACCCATTAAAGATAAGTGGATACGTGAGTAGTAAATCGAGTAATACATCGATCATTTCTAAAGGGGATTTACTCAACGTGATTGAAAAGTCCAACTTGTTAGAAGATTTACTTCATCAAATAAACTTTGGTGTTTGGACTAGTCTATACCTCAATCTACATTATTAGATGTAGAGACTTCAATTCTCAATAGAGAATTTGGAGAAGAAACCTATAAAGTTTAAACTAATGGTTTCATCATCCAATGTATGACCTTAGACATTATGTGAGAGGGATGGTATATCCATGTATGTTGTGACTATACCATATACTTTAGAGGTGAATCTTGTTATACTAACCTAGTGTGAATATCATACTTGTAGTTAGAAAAGTCTAGCATACTTGAATGACTCTAAAGATTGGTCGTGATTCAACTTTGAGATATATGATATGGGTTGACATTGGAGTCAAACTCCAAGAGATCGTTCGAGTGAATTGTTGTCCCTATTTAAGTGAGATGGATCAACAAAGTACTTAAACGTTTCAAGATGCAGAAATGCATAACCCATAGATGATCCCGTGACTAGGAGAAAATCTCTTAGCAAATGTATGTGTCCATGATCTATGTGAGAGAAAGAACGTGTAAGGAACGTTCTTCATGTGAATGTCATGTAAATGTCTTTTGTTATATAGAGCACATGTATTAATTACAAGACCATGTCTTGTAATACACAAGTTTGTACCTAGGTGTATACAATGCCTAGAGTTTTTTATGCAATCAAGTTAGCTAGCAAATATTGATCAAACACTTAAGAAGGATGTTGGAAATCAATGAGCAAGATACTTGGACTTTTTAGAGATACTGTGTTATCGTAAGGGCTTGTGATAAAATGAGACACAGTGCCTACTTCATGCAATGATGTGGACTATAAGGAAGTCCATATCTAGTTATGTGTTCTTACTTGGCAGAAAAGACACTTCACATAATTGTGAAGAACACATATAAGTGTGTAGAAAGAGAAGCTGAGACCACAATTTCATTAGTTGCAGTGCAATAGGAAGATTGACTATATAGTGGAATGATCCACTTAGTTTTAACCCCCTAAAGAACCAATGACAATCTTTAAGTGACAGTCGAACTTGATTGCTTAAGAATCAATAAGATCTATTATAAGATTAAGCAATTCGAAATCAAGTGTCATTTTGTAAAGAACTTGGTTGCATAAGGACAAGTGAATATGAGTACAAGTTTCACAATGAGAAGTGAATTTGAAATGTAAGTCGATGCGAGACGTAATTGTAGATCCGTTGGTAAAAGCCCATGAGAAATAAGTTCCTTAAGACCCGTATGACACGAGAAATGTGCAATCCCCTAGCACATGATCTTTAATAAGATCATTTGTGAGCAATACACGAGAACAAATGTTGAGAGTTGGCATTTGTTGTAGCGCTAAGTGTGAAAGCATATTGGATAGAGAAGTTACCCACTCACACGGATTTTTACCTTAGTTTTCCTAGTTCGTTGGGGGAAGAACTAAGATGATGCTGATTTTGAACATAGAAAGAGAGTGTATTCATAATCAAGACGTCGTCTTGCATTTTACAGTCGTGAGTTCATTGTAAAAAGGCAAAAAAAATTCGTATGGAAAGAGACGTGCGCTATAGGATAAGTTCATATGTCGATCATTAAATGATCATATCCTAAAATTGAGAGACTTTTAGCATATTCTGTCTTAAAGCTAAAAATAATCATGTTAAGTGTGAATTAAGGTTAGATGGTGAATTGCATCGTAATCGAAATTTTTGTGTTGGGTTGAATATATTGTATAAAGATACGTTCCTTAAAGAGAAGGAAAGAACACCACAACACATGATTATACCATTTGTGCTATATACACGACCATGAGATGGAAAAAATTGATAAACAATCTCACTTTTTCTAGTGTAAGACCCTACCGTGAACATATGGTTATCGGTATTACCTACCTTTAGAACCCTTAACACATTCAAAACATGTAGTTGAGTTTGACTACTTTAACTTGTCTTTAATGGTCATGATTGATTCGATCAAACGTGATAAGCTAGGCAAGTAAACTTGGCTATGTGGATTGTTTGGTGTAAGAGGGGAAGTTTATTTCTAGACACATTCACACTAGTCGTAAAAGTTTGCTTAGCATGCTCTCATGTAGTATGACATATGATGTGTGAACTTTGAGAAAAACTTTCGCAAGATCGTGAAGTTCGAAAGCAGCGATTGTGTGGTTATGAACTAGGGGAAGACATACGTTTCCAGCAGTTTGTGCTGCTATTGCATACACTTTGGTAGAATGGAGTTGTTCTACAAAAGACGCCTTTTAACAACATTGAGTTAAGAGTTGTTATATATCAACAGGTGTATAGCAATTATGCTCTTATCGTATGCTGGTCGCGCAATCTATTTGCATGTATGATGAGGGGATCGAGCATGGTTACGTGAGTGTGAACCATGTTATATGACATGTTAAGGCTCCTTATATGCGAGTGAGAGATGTTGGAAAAACGGTCCGCCCATGACGAGTGAATTGAACTCAATCAGTCAAAGTGTGAACCAAAACCGTGAACCAAGACTAATTGGAAAGAACGATTGAGTTAGGTCTGAGTTGGTCCCATTAGGCCCATTTGGGAGCTTATATAAAGAAGAAGTTTTTCTTCTTCATTCATTCCAACGTACATACCTCTCAAAGTGTGTGTGAGAGAGAAAGAGAGATGTTTCTCTCTCCAACTAGAAGAGGAAGTCAGATTTCCTCCACCCCACCGAGTCCTGCATAAATCTGCACTGTATTTAGACTGCAAAAAAGTTGATTAATCTCGTTGACAACTCGACCATGGTTTGCTCGCGAGACCAACATCAGACTCGATCATGTTTTGCTGCTGGTTGGATCGTTCTTCCACTAGAATCGAGGAATATGAGGGTAAATCAATGTGAACATAGTTGGTTTTATATCTTGAAATAGGATCTCTTTTTTTTTTTGTTGACAATGAAAAACAAGTATATCAATCCAGAACTTCCTAAAGTTGCAGAATACAAGGAAAGATGAGGATTTATGTTGAATAATTGGGAAAAGAACTTTCTTATTGTGGCCATTGCAGCCTTTTGTACAAGTTATTTCCCTGAAAATAGGTATCGAAGTGGTGAAAAGGCAATAGAACTACTAAATGTTAGAAAGCCAAAAATCGGAAATGAAGAAATGAAGAAATGAATAAAGACAACAAGAACAATGCAGAATTATTAGAAGAAGCTACGACCAAAAATCAAAAGGTGTGTGCCACCGTCACTTTTTTAAATTAAATTTTATTATCTGTTAAGTTGTAAAAGATATACTTATGATTGAAATGTTATATATTAATTTTTAAGTTCGAATATTTAATTGTTATACCACATCAAACATGTGATTGAAAAAAAATAGTTGGTTTTATGTTTTCCAACGGATGCAAGAGAAAAGTGATTCCAAATTGCACAATTTTTAGATGTGACAAATGCAAGAAGACTGTTAATTATGCTGTCAATAGTTTTGTCATATCATTTAAGACTATATTCCCTTCTGACTGCATATATCATCTAACTTTAGAATGTTTCTAGAAATATCCAAGCTTTTGTTGTTATTCTTGTATTTACTTTTACAGCCAAAATAATCTGCGGTTAAACTCCTTTATATTCGTATTGTTGCATTTCTAGATCACACAGACACATAATTGCAATATTTATTTTGCTATGACGTGCGTTTCTCTGCTTTCTTTATTTAAGCATATACTTGCGCCATTATACATTGTAGAGGTTGCCAAAAAATAACACTGATTTTCCAACCAATAGGTTCAGAGGGTTGAGCTACAAGTAAAAGATGACTTTGGAGAAACTATTTTTGTTGCATTTGACCAAGTAATAGAAAAAATAATTAGCATTCCAGTGGCAGATCTTCAGATGACAAAAGGCGACGTTAGTATTATAATCGTTAGAAATTACAATAATTCCTATTTAACTAAAGCTGTCACTATTCATTGCTTTCGAGATTATTGTAATTAATGTGACTAGACTGCTCTAGAAAACCCAACACAACCAACAAAAGCACTCCAATTCTTTGCAAGATAAACCACTAGATAATTGCTTGAACCAACTAGCAAAGAAATAACTCATAAAGTTCATGGCATTTAAGGCCCGAAACTAATCAGACCATTCTAGAAAACGGGCAATCTCGAAAGCAATGAAAAGTCACTATTCATTGCATTCCCGAGGCTTAGTTACTTAGTTATGTGTTTTAAAATTATTGTAATAACAGATACTAATGCAGTTTTTAGTCATATTAATATGATTTTATGAATTAATTTTAATATATTTGTATTCCTAAGTTTTTGGCAAAATCGTGATTTTTCATTTTAAGTTGTATTAGTACATTTGTAAATAATTACATAATGGTAAAACATTAAGAGAATAAGATTTACTTGTTATATGTTTAGTGTTGTTTTTCGAAAATAAAATCGCAAAGAAGGGAAAGATATGGGTTTCTAATTTAGAACAATAACAAAAAATTTTCGAAAGAAAACTTAAAATGAGGTCTAGTTGAAGAGAAATCATAACAGAATAGAATTTTTTTAAATCAATAATTACACAATATATATATATATATATAAATCATAATTACATAACAAAAACAAATATATAAAATAAAAATCAAGAATTTTTTTATATGTAATATATATTGATTTAAATGTATATATTGATTTTTGTTATATATTGATACATATATTATTTTTTAATGTAATTATTGATTTTAGAATTTTTTTCATATTAAATTTCAGAAAGGATAAGAGAAAAGAGATTTCGAAGAGTCGTTACATATCAATCAGTTAAAACGTCAATTGTCAAAAGTTAGAGAAAACTCTGTAACTTTGATTTTATTTTTTTATATTATATTACAAAAAGAAAAAGAAAGGAGAAAAAGGAAAGGCAAAAAAAAAGAAAGTGGAGAAAAGTGAGAAGGAAAGGAAATGAGGAAAAGAGAGGAGAAAAAGAAAAGAAAAGAAGAAAAGGAAAAAGGAGGGAGGGAGAAAAATGTTTCTCCCTTCCCTCATCCTTTCCTCCATCTTTCTTTCTCTATCTTCTCGCATCGTGAATCGTCTGTCGATGGTGTCGATCCGCGTGACATCTAGACTGCAAACGAGCCGAGCACTCCCGTCGATTATCCGACCATGGTTTGCTTTTGATACCAACATCGAAACCTGGTCCTGCAGCTGCTGCTTGCTACTATACTTCCGCTTGAATCGATGTAGGTAACTTGAACCGCATTTTATACTGTTTATTTGTTAAATCAATACCCGATTCCTTCATTGGTATCAGAGCCGACATGTTTTTTTTTGAATTTGATTCGAAAATATTGTTGGTCTCTGTCTAGGATGCCTACTGTAATTTTATTGCATTTGATTTTTTTGTCTCCAATGCGATTTTTGGTTCGAGTCTGTCCGGAGCAAAAATCTGAAAGTTGAAATTTCGAAATTCTGACAAAATATTTGAGATCAGCAACCTTGAAAACATGAGCTCCCTAATTTTTGTCGCGAAATTCCATCGGGAAGGTCCTCAAAACGATGAAAACTCGATCGAAAAACATTGGGTGAAAAGCTTACAGATGAATTTGTTTCATCTGATCTAATAGGCCACGTGGGCGCATTCTCATTGGTTGAACGTGGACCAATCAAAACGCACCACATGGCACGCCTGACAAATTTCTATTGGTTGGAAAAAACACGCGGACCACTCAGAACGCAACACGTGTCTCGTTAACAGTCAACGTTGACTCAATCAAAGTTGACTGATATGTGGACCAATCACCGAACGACACATGTCAAGTAATAATGACACACAACCTGCATGTTCCAATAACATGTCGACACGTGTCAATAGTGCCATGTAGCCTTCTAGTGCCGACACGTGGCATGATTAATGGTCTACCACGTCACCAATATTTACCATCGATATAGTGACACGTGGCAAGGCGTGCCACGTGTCCGCTACATCATCAACACTTGTAGTGACACGTGGCGGTGCCATCTTGTCGTCTGTCCAAGTGGTCAAATCACTGGATGACACATGTCCCTGTGTGACACGTGTAACCTGTGACGATGACATGTGGCGACAGAATGGGTGTGGAGCGTGCGTTGCGTGTAGGCGCATTGGTGCACGTGGTGATCAACCGCGTGGCGAGTGTGAGGGCGTGGCGCGTGTCCCTGCCTCCGTTTTTTGCCATATTTTTTGAGAAATTATTTTGGATTTTTCTGGAATTTTTGGTATATTTTTCACAATTTTTTTGAGTTTCAGAGCAATTTTTTCCAATTTTTTTGGCGTATAAAAATTGTGAAAAATGAATTTTCTTCTAAGAATTATTTTGAAAATTAGTTTTTCGAAATAATTGATTTGGAAACATGCAAATATGATTCTCATTTAGATAATTGGAATGTGATTTCAATTATTTGGGTAATACGCTAGTATGTATGTGTCCATTTTATTTATAATTTGTTACAAATAAACTAATGGGGTAAAACCATATTACATTGAACAAAGTGTGAATTGAGAAAAATTTGCACGACTCCCAAAATGAGTATTTTGAGAAGATGATAGTCATGATGGGGAGAATGTAATTGTGCATTTACTGCACAAAGGTCCAGTATTACTCCATGATTGCAAAAAGAGATCATGAGAAGTGGAAGAACCATTTTAAAGTCGTATAATTTGTAGAATTCTCAAAACGTTGGTGTGACCACTTATGAATTCTATTATAACACGTTGAATTATGATTCATTGTGTATCCAATTGGGAGACAAAGGCGAATGATAAAATACTATATTTATATAGTATTATTATGGAGTAATTTTATAAGCATTATTTGTGTATTAATGCTACCCAATGTTAATATATGTGTATTAACATTGAGATCGATTGTTTGGATGTATGTTAGTTCAATAAATGATGTTGATTTTATTTATTATTTTGGTTTATTATTGTGATAATTTGCCTTAATTTAGTATATAATATTTTATGTGTTAATATATTATTCAATTATTGAGTCTGTCTTAATAATTGAGATGACCAACATGAATTCACCTAAGTCGTATGACTTTAAAAGAGAATCCAAAGAGTCATTATTTACTATCTATTAAATTAAATATAGTATAGTTAATTATTAAGACCGATATGATAATTGTACACCTAGTATTTTTTTTATTCAAAGCTTAATAAGAGGCTATGCTAGTTTAATTTTTGGTTAGATAGTAAATATATGTGTATTGCTTTGAATTACTTGTGTGCAAATATGTCTTATTATTTGTTTATCTGTAATATTCGCTGCTTATAAAATCGATTGATGTCGAGTCATACGTGGACGTATGTTGAGCTACGTTGGGCTTAGGCGGCAACAATCGTTAACTCTTAGATTATGATAATCTAGTATGTACTCTAAGAACAAAATCTCATGCCTAATTTGAACTAGGTTATGACCGAATTCAAAGAGTAGAATACCACTCCATACTTTGGACTGCAATGTCTATAAGACGTGGAAGTGAAAATTCCACTACATCCATCATTTTCTCAGTGTAAAAGATGATGAAGTCACTTGACTATTTTACAAGTATCAAGATGCATTATACAGTAAGTTGTATTTAATGAGCGGTTAGTTGATGTGACATTAATTTAGCTCGTGGTCTTTGACTATCAACCCTGATACTTGTTACAAGTGTCCTAATCATGTAAGTATAGACGTAAGGCCTACATGATTAGAGAGCTAGTGATGCTGATCATTGTTTGATTAAGGACAAAGTCTAAGTTGTTAACCACTTATTGCCTAAAAGTTAGGAGCAAATCGAACTACACCTAACCCATATTTGTCTCATGAAAGAGACTGTAAGGAATTCGACAATGTCTAATTCTATTGGATAAATTCTAATATAGGGCGAGGAAAAGGTTTAAGAACCTTAAACCCTTAAGAAGTGAGAAATTAGACAAAATTTTGAGGAAATTCTTAAACATGAACAACATTAACATTTTGTGAGTAAAATGTTAACTATCAAAGGCACATCACATGTGACCGATGCACCTTTGAGACAACGTAACTCAAACTCACGTAAGTAATAAGAGTTGTCTTGTTCGATGTTCTCTATTGAATTTTGTCATTGGTTGACGGTTTATTCAATTTTAAGGATCCTCACAATGAAGTTTTGACATGACTGTTGAAATTCACGGCTAAAATATGACATTCATATACATACATGACAACGGATATAACAAAAGTTTAATGCCTTGAATTCCCCCAATGACCCATGCAAATCAACATATATAATTAAGGTTGGAAGATTTACCTTTCGCCAAGGCACGATCGATCGGTTGTATGAAACGTTGGAGTAGCTCTTTGTACCAAGAACCCGAATCACCTTTGAGGAATCACATTGCTTTTGTACGAACGTGGTTACAGGTATCCACACGAATGAAATTACCTTGGAATGATTGCAGTGTACTAGCACCATTTTAGAATCACTATTCTAAAGCTCACGAAATTATTTTCTCTCTTTGAATTGTAGCACACTAATTCGGCAATGGGATGATTAAATGGCAAAGGGTGCATGTCTATTTATAGGCATATGAGATGACCTAGATAGGCATCACAATTGAGCAGAAATTCTCTTCTCCTTGCCCTACTAGAATTCGGTTTTCCCCTTTGTGCAAAAGGAGGGCTGAATTCATTCCTAGTCCTACTAGGTTTCGGTTTTCTCCTTTAGTACAAGAAGAGAGCCAAATTCATTCCTAATCATATTAAGCTACATCCTAATTAGTCTTTCCTTGTCATA
>CAODLS010548354.1:0-13182 GCA_948243855.1 Flueggea neowawraea | reverse complement strand
TTTTATCTTTATGGTTTTACTATCAAGTCACGTACTTGATGGAATAAAGAAGAATAAACTATTCATGGAGTTTTATCTTCATAAAATAGATAATATTTCATAGAAATGAAATGCCTCTTTATTAAATAATTGAATGACAATGCACATTAGTGATTGGACTATGGCACAATTCTAACACGTTCTTCTTAATGTGCATGACATCCAAGTTATGTCTGATGCGTAAATCACCCCAGTATGGAAGGTTCCAAAATATACTCCTTTTTCTTCCAACCAGTAAACCTAGCAACATTTTAGCTATACACGGACACCCGATTCTATAACTTTCTTTAGGCCAATTTCCTCTAGCTCCCCTAAGATCTGCTGACCAAATTTTACATTTGGGGGAAGATCATCCATTGCAACTTGACCTTTCTTAAAGTCTAATATGTTCCTCCTAAACGGATGCCTATTATCTAAGAACTTTTTGTGACAATCGAACCAACAAGTCTTCCGTCCATGCTTCAATGAGAAGGCCTCAGTCTCCTTCATGCAATAAGGACATACATACTTGCCCGATGTACTCCAACCTATCAAATTAAACTTAATTAAAAATATATATAAATAAGAAATTCAAATATGTAACAAAAGTGTCACAATTGTATATATTCATACCAGATAGCATCAAATAAGCGGGGAAGTCACCAATGGTCCAGTTAATTGTGCCTCGTATCAAGAAATTTTGCCTATTTGACACATCATATGTCAATGCCCCATCATGCCATAAACTAATAAGCTCGGCAATTAGCGGTTGCAACTATATATCTTTCAAACACATAGAGGGAGGTAGATTATAGGGCGTCAATATCACGAGCCAACATGAATATAGTTGACTTGATGCACCAAACGGGTTGAACTCGTTTGTGCATAAGCCCAACTACACATTTCTACACTCTGCCGCAAAATCTGGACGACGATGATTGAGATGCTTCCAGGCCTCGACATCAGAAGGATGCCACATCATTCCCTCCTCTTGTGTATGCTCCTCATGCCACCTCACATGGGCCGCAGTAGCCTCTGATGCATACAACCACTGCAAACGTTGGGTGATAGGCAAGTAGAACATGTATCTTAGGTGGTCCCAAAATAGGCAAGTAGACACTGCTTTCCAATTTTATATCTTAGGTGGTCCCAAAATTCGCAAGAAGGGTGTCCCTCATCCTGACCCCAAAAAATCATGCATCCATTTTTGCAATAGTCTATTTTTGGATTGGTAAACTAGGCCCTTCCACCAATTTCTTCATGTTGTACATGTTATTGGGTAACGTTATGTCTGGAGGCGCCCACCAACAAGACCAATCTGAAATTAAGTTGTATGCTCTCTCAGGTATGTTGAATTGTGCCTTGATATTTAAAAGCATCGTGGCTGCTACTAGTTGACTCACCTTGCATCTCGGATATAACAGTCTACTCATAGAGGCCAACATATTGAACATCCTTTATGCCTCTGGATTGGGATCCTCCTCCAAGTAATTTGATACATCCTCCGTATTGGGGAACACTAAAGGGCCACCACATCGAATTCCATATGGTGCATGTCCCTATAATTTGGTTGGTTGTACTGCACGCTCTCATGATGTTCGTTTTCAGTAGGGACATCATTATTGCTACTGCCTTCGTGCTGTCTAGACTCTCGTAAATCCACTTGATACGTATTGTTTGTCTCCCCTTGATAAACCCATTGGTGATAATTAGGAACAAAACCACAACTATACAAGTGCGTTCTAATGATGTCATGGTGTAATAGCCTTATGTTGTCGCACCTCCTGCATGGACAACGTATTTGTGGATTTTCGCTGTCGAAATACGACATTGACTGGCAAAACTCAACATATTGCTTCACCTTAGCCATGAATTCATTAGTTAAAAATCCATTTGAAATACGTACGTACATCCATTCACGAAATTTCTTGTTGTTTCAGTTTCACAATTTCAATAAATTTTCAGCTCAATCGCATATGCAAAGTACACACCATTAAGAATATAAATAATATATCAACATTTACATATATAATCTTACAATAAAAATCAATTCAACTCAACACTAACAACATGTCCATGAACACTAGTTAAATAATTCCTAATAATAATAACAAAATAAACAAACAAACCAAACAATTAAACAATAACACAAAAAACTATTGAAATATTGAATTTTTATTGAAAATAGACTTACAAATTTAATATGACGTCTAACTTGTCCCAAAACACATCAACTTGTTATCTACAAATCCCTATATATTTTGTTTTTGAAGTCTTTTCCGAATGTTCCTTCAACAGGTAAGTCATGTATTTATAGGCTACAACTTTTGCAACGAAATTGTGGGACGCAAAAATTGCGATGAATTCATCTCTATTTTGTGACCAAACACCATTTTGACGCAAATTAATGTGGGAAATAAGCTCTCATCTCCTGCCAAAAATTACGACCAAATATTTCATTGCAAATGAGGTGGAAAATTTCCCGCCAACATGTTGCGACGAAAGAATTGGTCATTGTTTTTGCATAGACAATGTTTCATCACAAATTATGTGACAAAGGTTCTCGGGAAGCTACCCGCCCATTCTTGCGACGAAAAGTGGTTCGTCGCAATTACTTTGCGACGAAATTTGTCGCAAAAAAAAGTCAAACCTACACTCCCTGCCGGTTTGTGATGAATTACTCGAATGTTGCGTCCAAATTTTTTGGTCGCAAAAATTTTGTCTCAAAAATGCCTTTTTTCTTGTAGGGTGTGCTGGGTTGAGCCTCCCTAAGTTTGGTTTGGCTTGCATGCCAGTCACTGCTCAAGTGTGTCATGAAAGTACATAACCTAGAAATGTAGAAGGACTATGCATGCAAGGAAAGTTACATTTATAACTGTACATATCATGTGCATTAAATACGGAATATTTCATCCATAACAACTGGTACACACCTCATAATAGCTCTAATTGATTGAGAAAGTATAAATACTTGCTTGGAGGCTTAGAAGACATCTATACAACTTCCTAATGCTTATTGCTCATGTCTACCAAACATCAATTCTATCTCCTAAGTTGATACAAGTTCTTTGTTCTATAACTGCCATATTTATTACTTGAATCACTTGTTTTGAATCAGTTTGTGAGTGATTTTATGTGTTCTCAGTGTTTGTGAGGTTGGGATCAAGAGTAGATTCTAGATTTTGGTTTATACTTGACCCAAAATCAAATAAGTTCTAAAGTTTTCACTTAGTTTGAATGTGACAGTTGAAAGAAGATTCCTAAGAGTTGGGTAACAGTATAACTCAAGTCAAAGGCTCAAAGAGTAGATGTAGGCATAAGGTTGTGGCTAAACAACTATAAATTGTGTGTTCTTATTTGCAATATTTTTGTTATCTTTCTCCACTTGCCAAAAAAAAAAATTAAAAGTTCTCATACCACACTATTCAATCCTCCTTTTCATGTGATGATCGATCCAACAACATAGTCTTTTCCATTGATGCATTCTTCAAATGTCTTACATAAACAATTAACACCTTTTTGTCTTAAACTTTACTCCTTATACTTTAGGGAGTAGGCAACCAAGTGTTCATTGGCTTATACTAAATTTAAGTGCATTTTCTTGGCTTACATATACAACCTTTACAATAGATGTTTTTCCAAGGGCTCACATCCTAATCTCTCTAGAAGGCTCACAACAGGACCTGATTTACAGACTTTGTAAGAGTTTACAAATGAATATAATATGAAAGAACAAATTTTGTGAGTGATCTCTCTTTCAAGGTCAAAGAGCACATGAGGAGTTTCATAGATTGTGAGCACTTGACGTGCTCCTCCTTCAAATGTTCACTCATATTAAGCTTTTCCAAGGTCAAAGTTCAGATGAGGAGTTGCATAAATTGTGAATTGATGTGCAACTTCTAGCAATCATTATTTGCATAATCTACTTCTTCATTGATGGATCCATTTGCATTTTTGATGATGTGGGGTCCAAGAACAATCAACTTTCATAAATTTACTTGTGCCTCGATGAAGATCATCATGTGGTTGTTCCATTAGAGTAATTTAAGCCACCAAGAGTGGATGTATATAGACTCAGACGCCGACCTCGAATGCATTTTGAGGACCAACATTTTTACTCCAATTCTTACAGTCATCGTGCATCCTCCAACACCTAGATGCTTAGTGACCGTGAATCTTGAAAGGTTTATACTTCCCTCGTACATCATTCCTTAATGCGAAAAATTGGAAATGGGCATCATAGGCTTGGAGAAGTGTTCTTGAAGGTAGAGACTTGTTGGGAAAAAAGAAGACATTGACAATGGAAGAGATACATTGGTATCGGATGATTTATGTGTGCCAATCCCCCATGATTTACAGGTATCTTCTCAATAACAATCCTTGGTTGATTTCTTTTTTGGACTTTCGGACTTAATTGGCCTTGGTTGTGGTTGCTGGAAGAACAGCAAAGTAAATGATAATTTTACAAAGGAAGAGCCAAAAGCTAGAGCATCCCTATTTCACAAACTGGTAGATAGGATAAGTGGGTGGGGCAGTATACTAAGAATGGACTATACAATACCAAGTCTAGTTATATGTTGTAGTATACAAAAAGGATATGCAAGGATGAGGCGCAATTATAGCGTGACAAAAAATTTCGTGGTCTATCAACTATTCTCCAAATCTCCGCGTGCTTGTATGGAAATGTCTGATCGATCTATTCACAGCGAAGAAAACTATGTTGAGGAAGGCCACTTGGCTGACTGGTCGATCAATTCATAGCGATCTATCACATACATGCAATTTGCGTAATTCTGACTGGTCGGAAACCTCACTTAATCATTTGTTTCAGTGCCTATAAGCCAAGGCCACTTGGCTGCTTGGTCTCATCCTGTGCCTCACGTTATACTCTTCCCCTCTTAATGTCTGTTGTTAGATTGATAGACTATGATGTGTAAACAACGAGAAAGTAGTCTTGCTTTTTCATATTTTTTGGATTTGTTGGTTTGTTCGGAAAGCCAGGAACTGGAAAGTTTTTTAAGATGTTAAGCTAATCCACCTACATTGTGGAGAATAGCATTGGAGGCTTGGAAAGACACGAATAAGTTGTTAATCCTAACAACCCCACCACAATACCTCGACGATCAATTCCACTGCAAAGGTGGAAATAGCAACTTCCTTCACGGAAGCACTCTTGTCTAAAAGGTTTACGCAACATGGAGAAGGTTTGATAGTTTGCGAGAATCGGTGTTGTGGAGAGAAATTGGTTGGTTGAAATCGTTGGAGTTACCAAAACATTTTGTTGATCTTCAACATAGGGGGCTAAATAGCAGGCCCTTCAGACAGCTTTGAGGTTTATCCACACAAGGGGCTTTTTTGATTACATAGGATTACAAACAAATGCTACCAATTCAATCCTGCGGAATTCCATGGATATTTCAGCGTCGCCATAGTTTGCTAGAGCCATTGTTGCTGACATTCAATATTTGTTAGTTATTTTAGTAGACGTAAAAGCAAATATTTTAGCTGAGTGAGTAGAGTCGCTGGGAATTTTTTGCTGTATTTGGAGGCATTATGCAGAGTAGATACCATTCTTTCTTTTTGTTTCAGGAAATCATTCCCATTGAGGAAAAAGAACGTAATGTAAATACGCACAATGATTCCCATTTCCAATTATCTCATGCTGTGTTTAGAGGATGGACAACAAATTACTCAATACAAACTATAGACAATAAGAAAAAAGAAAAAGCATTACAATTACAATCGGTAATATATAATATAATTCATGTAATCATGCATATATGTGATTAGTGTCAATGTTAAAAAAACCTTTCTGGTTCTTTTTGCAGTATTCAACTGGAATTTTCAACGAAAGACGACCCAATTGTGATTTTCCATTTCATTAATTATGGATGCTACAGTTGTTGCCAATCAAGACTTTGAAATACGTTCACATGTTTTCTGCAGTTTTCTTCCATCTAAATGCCCTTTTTTTTTCATATGCACATGCCATAGTCACATAATCTGACCCATGCTAGCTTTTAGACTGAATAAGTTTTTTACTTTATTCAAACTTCTTATTATATAATTATAACCAAGATCTATTGATTTTTTGACGGTCTAAGCGACTGGGTTGGTTCGGCTGATACGTAAATTCCCCTCTCCATAACTAATAATTGGTTTTTTTTTTCCCACTAGAAGAAATGAAACAAAGCTGAACTTTTCAAAATGGGTGTTTCAAAAGCAGACATTTATAATGTGAGGCACCTCAAAGAAGGGTTGTTGAAAGAGCAATAATATTAGTTCTAGGATAGGAATATTTCTGGTCGTCTTTCATTTCTCCAGACAGGAAAACACAATTAGCTTTTATGGGACCCTAAGATCGTCACCATATAAACAAAAGAGCAACTTTGGGGATACCAAGATTCTTTGTATCACTCAAACTTTGTAGGCCAACTAGGCCACACACAATCTGGTGTACCTTTTCTTCATCCCCTAATAATCCCATCCTTCTGCATCCAACGTGAAACTGCGGAGTCATTTGTGACTAAACATACTTTTTATATCACACCACCATAAGTTGTCATCACATCTCAAAAAATAGTATATGCGCTACAGATGTCGCGTGTTTGTTAACGGAATATTGAAACTATATATTCAGTATTCAAGCATATTGCACTTCTAAAAAAACATGTCATTTTCTCTACGTTTTTGCCATACAAGTTGCTTCCAAAATCTACTTTCTACAAACACACTTCAAAGAAAGTAAAGAAAGCAATGATGCAAGCATAGTAGAGTACTGACTATGTATGATGCTATTAGTGAAGGAACAACTATATGGATTCATTTCTGCTATATGAGCTTCTGTAATCTACAGTTAAGCATAATAAAAGCTATTAAAGGAACCTCAAAATCTAGATGCAATCTGATGAAATTGCCAAGACATTAAGGATATTTTACCTACAGCTGCTGTTGCTAGATCGAAGCAAAATCGACAGAATCTCTGAGAACTGAGGGCGTTTTGATGGGGTGTTGTTCCAGCACTTTGTCATCAGAGATTTCAGGATTTGTGGGCAGTCTTTAGGAATATCAGGTCTTAGGCCACAAGCAGCTATTCCAACTGCTGCCTGAACTGGAGAATACGCAGAATATGCTGCCTCGCCTGTTACCATCTCCCAAAGCACCATTCCAAAGCTATACACATTACTCATCCATGTCTCAGCAACACTCTCCGGGTCACCAGCAATAATCTATTTTCAGAACATAGCAAAGGGAAGAACATTACATATTTAAGTCCTTGCAATTCTGTTGTAGATATTAACGAGGCAATCTCATGTAATAATTCACATAGTTAATTGAAGGTTCATCAAAAAAATGACTATTGAAGACAATTTTTTTTTAGCATGCTGTGTTGCAGATACTTCATCTTGTCACGTAGTAAAGGAAATATGGTAAAAGTTGTGACCAGACAGTGGCTTACAAATTAGGTATGAGGAAAAGGATCATAAATCATGCTTAAAGTTGAAAAAGATCCAAACTGAGGGCTCCACCAAAAGAACCATCTTGGCAGAAAGTTGCGCCACAAATATGTAGATGCCGAGATGATTTGTTTAATGGAGAGCTTATATAATTTTTTAGCTAATCCTCATTAAAATGTAAAGCAAAAACAATAATGAAAACATGTTTGCGCATGCTCAAACAATTATGTTGGGTAAGTGGCATAATGTCTTTATCAGCAAATAGTTGAACAATAAGAAAAAAAGTTCCACATACATTGAATGTAAACAATGTGCCTAAACATTCTAAGACTCAAATAATTCTCCAAAGAAAAGTTATTTCTATTACTAAGTATCAATAGCCATATCCAGATTAACTGCAGCAGTTCATTATGAGGGTAAATGCAACAGAAATATACATACCAAATTAGTAAGTTCAAATGCGTGAAGAGTAAACACAATTCACATAAACAAAATAAGAAAACATCATCTGTATGCAAGCCAACTCAAAATACACCACTCCACCCTTCTGATTTGGCTGTGATGCCTTCGAACGTCACGGAAAGAAATAAGCAAACCTACCGATAAAGCATTGGACACATGGAAGTGAGATTGCTCCCAAAATGAAGTAGGATAAATTCCAAAAAATAAAATCTGAAAAATAGTGCCGATGAAGGTCTCTAGAGTATGATGAACAAAATCTATGAATTCCCCATGAGATTTAGAATTTTGAACAAATTGAGTGGCCATAATCTGCATACATAGTCATATCAAAAAGACTTGGCAACTAATGCAAAACTGTATATGCTATGACAGTCATTTTATCTACTAGACTGAAATGACTAAATGCGAGTAGGTAAAGTGTATTTGGAAAAAGTTGGTACAAACCTCTGGAGCTAGCCAACGATATCCATCGGTCTCATACTCCATAGCCTCACCCACACTCTTGCAAGCAGTGACTATACCCATGTCCCCTAAACAAGCATTTATGTGTCTGTCTAATAGAATCCTCTGTGTGTTCAGGTCTCTGTATGAAACACCATGATCATTTAAAAATTTAAGGCCCTCTGCAACATCCACAGCAATTCTTATTATTTCCCTTGTCTGAATCTTCTTGCTCTTTAGCATCAGCTCATTAACATATCCCCATTCCATCAACTTGGTCACAACACACAAGCCTTGATTGTCATCAACACAAATGCCACAAAATTGCAAAATGTTCTTATGGCCACAAGTCATTAACTCCAATAGATCTTTACGGAGCTCAAATTCATATGAGTTCCCTTTATCACACCCTTTGAGCTTCTCAATTCCAACCCTCTTGCCTTTATAAACCCCCTTAAAAGAATTCGGTCCAATCTGATCAATAAATTCTAGATTATCAGAGTTCAATAGCCATCTCCCAATTTGATCACAGCCTGATTGAATTGTTTGCCATTCATCAACTGATACAAGAAATGATGAAGTGGGTAATGGCATCTCAAGCTGAATGTTCATATTTGAATTCTCAAACCCATTTCTGTAATTCGGTTCACAGGGATCCTCTTCAATTTCACCAAATTCTCTACCTCTAGTATTCTCTTCTTGGCACCCACAAAGTCCGAATGGAAGCTTCACTGTTGTGGCTTTAGGTTTCTTTATGGCGGATTTCAAAGCACTTTCTATTCGGGTTTTGAAAAGTTTCTCTTGTCCAGCTTGGACTAAAAGAAGAACCACCCCTAAAGTAAACCCCTTTTTTTGAAAGATCTGTACCTTCTTGCAGCAAATGGAAGCACTATCTAATGCACCAGACATTGCCGGCCACGAAATCAATGAATTACAAGCAAAAGTAAGCTTGAAAACAGAACCATGTACCTCATCATCAGATACTTCTTGTATCATTATAGCGGGTTGATCATCCCCGGATGCCTGCTCTATCAACTTTATGTGAAGAAACACATCTTTCATATCAAACCCAGCCTGTGCATAACTAACCAAACCAAACACCAAAATATAACAATGCACAAGATAAGTGAAAAGGAACGAAAGAATTTCACTTTTCTAATGCCAAGAACAAAAGAAAGATTAAGTAGTAAATTCCTTCAGAGGCACATACAGACGCAGGGGGGGGGGGGAAACAATGAACAACTCAACAATGAAAGAGAAAGAAGAAATTTTGACTAGAAGGACCAAAAAAACTACTATTGCAACTACCTTAGAGATCCCATCTTTATCACATTTTCCCAGTAAACAATCAAAAAGCATAGATATAAAACCAAGTTCCGCATTCGAAGAAATCGAGATGAAATTGTGACTATAAAACACATACAAATTCTTGAAACAACAGATTTTTTTTTACTTTTTTATCCTTTTATAGTGTAATTTAATGAATTCTGCAATCAACAGTACTTAAAGATTATAGAACCCTCTATGCTTAATAATAAAACAAAAGAACAACAACCCATGCTTCAATGCCCTCAAAGATCCCAGCTTTTTCACGATTTCCATCATTTTCCTAGTAAAAAAACAAAAACCCAAATTCAAAAACAAACCTGAGAGGCAAAGAATCATAATGCTTCCTCATATTGGATACCAACTTCTCCGGCAACTGACTTCCAGGGTACAACTGCGTCAAGTTCCGTACAACACTAGCCCATACAACCTTCCGACAACTCTCGCCAGTATTCGTAGTGTTACCAAGCTGTGAAGCTTGGAGCTGTAACTGCACCTCACGCGGCGAGTCAAGATTCAGCGAGTTCTTGAGAGAGGCAATCGCTTCAGAAACATTTCGACTGAGTTTCTGAAACCGTTTCTGCATAGCAGAGGAGGAAGGAAAGGTGGTATCTTTCATCGACGAGTTAGAAGAAGAAGTTGTAGCAGCAGTGGCGGTTTGTGGTGGTAATGTCGATTCTGATCTGTCTTGGGTTCGCATCAAGACTTGCTCCACCATGTCCTCGTCAGTGCTGGCTCGGCTAGACCAGCACTCCAAAGCTGCAGCCATGGTGGGTTTGAATGATCTGATTCTGTTGGGGTCCGAGAGTGGAGTGTGTGTGTGTGTGTGTGTGTGTGTGTGAAGGGGTTGGGTTGGGTTGGGTTGGGTGGGTGTGGTTAAGGTGAGGTGGATGAGGACATGTTATTGGGTACGTTGTGATTTTTAAGGTTCTGACAGGAAAACGAGGACAGGACAGGGAGTGGGGGAGGGCTGTGGTTTTGGTTTGGTTGGTTTAGGAGAGTGAAGCTTTGTATTAAATAATTATAGAGAGGAGAGGGTTGATGATGGATTGGGTGAATTCCCTATCAGTCCCTATGGTTTGTTGATATCTTTGACAAGATCTCTGCATTTTCAAAAAGCTCTGGTTTAGTTTTTGAGTCAAGCACTTACTAAAGCATGTCCAATAGACAAATTTGAAGAGTTAAAAATATTATTTTATTTTTATTTGTGTGTCAACCTTTTTTGAAATTTATATATTGACAGAGAAAATATTAAAAAATAAATATTTTATTAATAAAATAGATAAATAGTATTTAGGAGTAAATAGTAATGTGTCTTTTTTATTGAGGTATTGTAACTATAAATAAATTGTTAATTAATTTATTAGTAAAATATTAAAAAATAATATAGATTATGATAAAAATGGAGTTAAGTTTAAAATTTAAAGATGAATAAAAAAATAAAATATTATATTTTAATGAAGAAATTGAGTGTAGTTGAACATTTACTACTTAAATATATTGAATGATTATAATTGTCCTTTCTTATCCTTAAAAATCACTCTCTCCCCGTCTGTCTAGAAACAATTGTTTTTTCCTCTTGGTATCTCTCTCCCCTATATCTTTCTCCCATAAAAGGTTATGGCCCCTAAAACTATCAATTGGCAAAAATATTTACTTCTCAAAGCACCTGTGCTAAGTTAAAATTAAAAAAAAAATCTACTTTTTTTAAGTATAACAAAAAAAATATTGATCAAACTTTGTCAACAAAAACACTTTCACAAAATCAAAATTACTTAAGACCATAAACAGTAATGAAGACCTGCACAGAACTAAAACTCTTTTTTTTTTATTCCGATTCTGTTGAAACACTGCAAGAAAACTGAGTTTTAGAGGTGAAAGATATTCGACATAATTTGGAATAAAAAATCACCCAACTTCTTGCAACATTTAGCAATGAAAGAATCTCGAAACATGCTGACGAATTCTCATGGAATAAGCAACAAAATCTCATTGCAAATTTTAGCATGAAACATAACTCGTCAAAAATATTGCTAGACGACTTATTAAAAAACTATTGCGAAACAAGTAGCAACAAAATTTAGTACATGTAACAAGAAATTGTGCATTTGCCAATTTCGTGATGAAAATACTAAGTTGTGAAAATTGAAAGGTTGCATGGCGCCAAAAGTTTGTAGTGAAAGTCATGAAAGAAACCTTTGATGCGAACTCGGCAGCTAAACATTTGTCGCTTACCTCAGCACAAAATCGACGCCAAGGAGGCAAAGAAGCGGCGAGAAGATTTGTCGCACAATTGGCGAGGAAATAAAGATTTTATTTAATTACAAGATTAATTATATAATTGATTACAATATTTAATTAATTTTATAATTTTTTAGAACACAATTTATTAGGAAAGAGTTTCACGCGAACTGTAGCATAAACTTCATCGCTAAATTCAACGATGAACAAAATAAATTCTCATGCATCAATTGATTATAGTCAGCGAATTTCACTTCAACTTCCCCATTAAATTTAGCGATGAAAGTCAAGTATTCACATAAAAATGAATTTTGGAATTAGAATATCTTGCTTCAGCATTCTCGCTAATTTTAGCGATGAATGTCGGAATTTATCGCCAAAGTGTTCACTTTTCAGGGTAGGTTTTAAGGCAAACTTGTTCTTACAGATTAACACCGAAAGTCATTTTCACACAGATTTGGTGACGAATTTTCTCGACAAATTCCATCGCTAAACGAGACTAGCAACGAAATTTCTTTATTAGGAACAATTTTTTTTCAACACAAAGATGCCTTTTTTAGTGTAAGTTTGACCACTCAATTTCTTGATTTGGACACAACAATCATGCTTTCTTGATTTCTGAGTTTTGTTTTTCTTTCATGAATACATTATAGGTGTTTGGAATTGGTTTAGCGTATTTTCTTTTTCCAATTTTTGTTCATGCTTCATATCTCGTTGGTTCATTGAAGTATTGGTTTGGGGGGTGGGAGAGGGGCGGGAGGGTGGTTCGATGTCAGATTTGGTGGTTCTTTGCCTATGATCTTGACTTTTTATTGTGCTTATTTTATGGTCGAAGAATCAATTACTATATTTTCGACAAGAATCGATGGGTCATTGTTTATGTTTCTTGTTTGGTGGGTTTATTTGCAATTTTTATGGTTCTGATTCTATAAAGTTGAAGAAGGAAACGTTTTGGTACTGATCAAGTCAAAGAAGACAACATTCTAATTCCTTTTTCCTTCCCCCTCTCTTGCCCTGGCTTTAATTTTGTTGTGGCATGTTGATGAAGAGAGCAATTTTGAGTTTTTAGATGACTTCTTGATTTGTCATTTTTTAGTTTTTAATTTATGATGTTGGGTGGGTGCAAATAATTTTGAGATTGTCATGTTAAAACATTTTTTAAATTATGATGTACTAATTTCAAAGTTGATTTATAAATTATGAATTTTTTGCTTAATTTAATTTAGTTTAAGAATTT
>CAODLS010548206.1:0-10985 GCA_948243855.1 Flueggea neowawraea | reverse complement strand
CTCACAACAAACTTCTACAATGTTGTTTTACTTAGGCTCACAACAAACCTTTCTCACACTCTCAAAGTGTATGTAAAACTGTTTACAACATATTGAAGCACTATGCTAGAGTTGGATATTTGAGCTTGATGCTTGAACTTTGATCTCTAGCTTGATTGATTGTTTTTCTTGGTTGGAATAGATAAGAAATTTGCACAATGAGTTCTGAGGTTGTTCAACACGTTCTTGGTCTTCTCTTGATGTATTTATAACCCTTTGAATCAACATGACCGTTGGAGAGAAGAATATAGCCGTTGGTGTCTGTTTAAAGCTATCTGTACCAATCTAACGTACGTTACCATAGTCTGACGTACGTTATCTGACTTTAGCTCCAGCAGACGTACATTAACATTACTTGACGTACGTTGATCATAGCGGATTCTCAATTCACTTACGTGAATCACAACTGACGTATGTGACTTCTATGTTTGAGTCATCCAGTAACTTCTATTTTCAATCCAGAGCATCTTGCATACGTGAAACTCCATCTCACGTACTTTAGATCGATGTGACATACATGACGTTTTACTCTTACGTACGTCAATGAACACACATGTACGTTACCTTTTTCTGACGTACGTGAAAGATGCTTCAGAGGGTTCTAGTGGCTTCTGTTTGTATTCAGACCTTCTCTAACGTACGTGACGATTTTCTAATGTACGTTAGATGCTTCTGTGACTTGATTTCACAACTCCAAGCTTTCCAACATGTTTCTCTTCAACTTAAACACTTTTCTCTTCATCAAAACCTTTTGCTCATCATCAAAACACATAAGAAACTCATTGTTGATCACCCATGATCCAATAGCATGGTCGTGCAAGTGTCACGACCATGCAAGTTGAGTTGCATGGCCGTGCAACATTCCTGTCTACTTTTTGATTCGAAATCGCAATTACATAGGCAAACCTTCAATTACACGGGAAAACCTTCAATTACACGGTCAGAGCTTCAATTACACGGGCAACCCTCTTTTGTCCACTTTTACTTCAATTTCGTCATCCAACCATGAGTCACTTTGCATCATTTCTCCATCATTTCCAACTCATTTTCTTCAACTTAAACCATCCTACAATCATCACAAACATTATAATAATTTTTCCATATAAGTATGATTTATAGGATAAAAATAGATAAATTCTTGCTTGAATTAATGTGTAAATTTTGCATACATCAACTTTGAGGACTATTGTGTATATTTTGAAAATTTTGAGGTCTAATCCATAATTTTTTGACATTTTAGGGACTCAAGTATAATTTGGAGAAAATATATGGACCAAATTGTTATTTTACATTGAGGGTCGATTTTTCACAAGAGTGTTGGATATTCATTCGCAATAGAATTTTCATCGTCGTGGGTTGGGATGAACATCTGCTTTGCATGCATAATCTGTAATGACACAGTTACAGCGTCTGACTCCTTTTATGATAAATTATGTATTAAGCTCTGTTCGACTTTTGTAGAGACCAACCATTCACCAGTAGACTATGAATTGAATTGTTTGGATTGGCGTCCAAGTGTGTACGATGACAGCTTCATACAAATAGGTTGTGTCTTTTGAAATTATGTGTTTTTGATGTATCTGAAACTTTGCTTGTAATCCAGAATAATTAAAGGATAGAAAATCCTAAAATCTGATATATGTAAAACCTCTGTTGTTGAAACCTGTTTTAGAAATTATTATGTTCTGAAAAAAGTATATTTTCTGAAATAAGTATTGTGTTTCTGAAATTAAATCTATTTTATGCAATAAATATTTCGTTTGAATTTAAGTACGTTTCTTGAGATAAGTACTCTATTCAATAATTTAAAACAATTCTGGATAAATATTTGTCTGGAAGTTTGATATAATTTCTGTAAATAATATGCATGCTTTGCATACTGCCTATTTGAATACTTTAAATATATATTAAAATATTTTTTGAAAAATATTTTGATGTAGGACACCTATGCTACGGAGGTAAGTGTAGCATTTGGTATACCAATGTTTGACTGTTTTCGCCTAAATGACTACTATGTGCCTAAGTGGCTATATCCGATGCTTTAGTGGCCAATTCGTGCCTAAGTGGCTATTATAGAGTCCGAGTGGCTCCATTCATCTGATTCTGGTCCCGTCAAGTTTTTATTATTATTATCCTCAGTAAATGTTTTGAAAAGCAAATATTATAACTGATTCATTTATTTTTAGACGTTTGACTGCCTGTTGTCTGCATTTTTTGCAAATGATTTTGAAATAAAATTTTGAACTACTATCTACATATATACGAGTGTATATTATTAGTATCTGACCATATATGTGCATGTGATATTTTTTGAAAAAAAATTTAAAACAGTTTATGTGAGTCCTGGAGGGGATCTAGAGTGTCATCCCTCACTGAGTTTTCTCACCCCCTCCCTTTAACATTTTTAAGTTCTGTTAGGAGCGATCTTCCACGCTCAATATGACACCCTTGTTAGTAGTGAGTACCTTATTGTTCGGACCTGAGTTTATGTTCTACTAGATGCTCCACATCGGGTAGTGGGTTACGGGTTTAACTGATTTTAATTATAATTATGTATTCAATCTTTTAATAACATGAATATATTTTATTATTACTCGAGACTATTATTTTCAAAACTTATTATCTATTAATCTGCTTTTAATATGACTAACGAGCTAGCTAATCATAAGAATTTGGGTAGATGTTTTGTTCTCCAAGACTTACGTTGGTCATGGTCCAGTAACGGGTCGCGACAAAGGTGGTATCAGAGATCGATACTGGTTCCTGTCTTATGAACTTTCTGAAGCTCAGGCCACTGAGATTTAATGGCAATATGGGAGAAGACCCACATAATTTTATCATTGCACTGGAGCATTTTTTCAATGCTCTGAACTACATTGATGAAGCCGCAATGGTCAGATTTGCAACATTTCTTTTGGATGGTCACGTATGGCAAGGTTTGAGAGACAGGAAGACATCTCCTGGGCATAATTTATGAATGAACTTATACTATCTATCTTTCCCTAAAGTGTTATAGATAAGAAAGCGGATGAGTTCAATGATTTTAATTAGGAGCAGAAGATTTCTGTGACTGACTATGAGGAGAAGTTCAAAGAGCTTAGTAGGTATGCGCTAGAGGGGTGTCATACTGAGACGACATTGGCTGGTAAATTTCAAAAGGGTATGTTACCAGGATATGCTTAAGTGGTAGCACCTCTCAGATTGGGAACAATAAGACAAATTTCTGAGGCCACAAGGGCTATGGAATACGGAGATGAGAGACACTTAGAGGAAATTCTTAAAAAGAGTAGGACCGAAGGAATAGTGAGTGGCCATTAGAGTCGAGTTCAGGGCAATCCGTCTGGGCAGAGACACAGTTTCTCCTCAGGACATCAAAGGCATTATAGTAGTAGTCAGAATGTTAGTGCGGTATAGTCGAGTATACGCGCCGGCTTTCAAAGTAGAACTCTAAGTGTTGGAGGCACAAACAGAGGTAGAATTCCTTGGTGCAGTAAGTGTAAGAGGAAACACCTTAGGCAGTGCGATAAGCCAAAATGCAACTGTTATCTCTGTAATCCACCAGGCCATATGAAAGTCAAATTTCCCCACCGACTGGTTATCAAGTCCCATATAAGACAACCTACGATTTGAGGCACGAGAAATGTTAAAGGTGCTTCAAAATCTTTTAGGGGTAGACAATCAGAGGATCCCATTTCTTTTGGCTATGGTAGCACGGTAGGAGAAAGTCCATTTCAGAACTACTATTTGACTCATTAGGAGGTTCAGGCCTTAGATGCAACGACAAATGATACCCTTTCAACTTCTGTATATTTCTGAATATACCCTTTTGAACTTCTGTGTACTTTGGCATATCTCTGTATATATTCCTTTGAAGCTCTGTATACTTTTGCATACATGCCTTTGAACTTCTGCATGATTATGTACACATTTACTTGATTCTAGTATCACGCCTTCAATTTATGTGGTACTCTGTTAAGCATATGTTAGTAATGTGTCCTTCAAAAAATCCTTAGAAGTTGCATTCCTTCCTGGATAACATGCCTTTTATTGACTCTGAGTTCTAACACTGTGTTACGGTCATTATTGAGCATGAGTTGACAGTTAATATAATGACGTTAGATGTGGGAGAATTTGATGTTTTTTGAGGTATGAACTAGTTCTTGACTTGGTATGTCACATTGAATCGCTCTGCAAAGTGAGCGTTTTTTGACCGCCTGGTCAGAGGAAATTCTATTAGCACGATAAGCGTGCGGTAGTTAGGGCAAAAAGAATGATCTATCATGTGGATGAATTGTATTTGGCTTTATGTCAACCGAGTCTCAATGCTCGAAAATAAATCTGGAAGACATGTTGGCAAGGCGAGAATTTTATGTTATGTCACTATAGAATTATTGGGAGTCCCACTTGAGTGAGAGGTTGATTCATGATGGAGGTGTAGTACGATGTCGATTCGATATCAGTTCCACCATATCAGATATACCTAGTGGAATTAAATATGTTAGGGGCTCATATGAAAGGGTTATTGAATAAGGAGTTGTACCTATAATGCTTCGATATTGCGTCATGTACACATCCTCAAGGAGGCTTCCATTTAGAAAAATGGTTTTGACATCCATTTGTCATATCTCATAGTTATAATATGCTGCTATCACAAGAAGAATCCTAATGGATTTGAGCATGACGATTGGTGAAAATGTTTCATCATAGTCAATACCATGAGTTGTTTAAAACCTTTTGCAACAAGTCTTGCTTTGAAGATCTTATTGGCTTTTAACTTGTGAATCCATTTGCAATCAATGATCTTGGCTCCATCAGGTGGATCCACCAAGTTTTAAACTTGGTTATCATACAAAGATTGCATTTCTAATTTCATGGCTTCATGCCATCTTATAGAATTCGAATCTACAATTGCCTCTTAGTAGGTAGTAGGCTTATTATGATTTACAAGAACAATTCATTTATCCTCAGTTATGAGAAATCTATATCTCTCAGGCTCGTGATAAATTCTACCAGACCTTCTTGGGCCTTGTGTTACAGATTCAGACTCCACAACATCTTGTGAGTCGTCTCGAATATCTTTTCTATCTTCAGTGGCTATTTGTGGTCCTTCTATTTCTTATAGAATTACTTACTTCCACAAATTCCTTTGGAAATAAGTTGTCTTTCTAAAAAGACATTGTTTCAAGCAACAAATACTTTGTTCTCAATTTGTTTCTCGAAACGATTGTAAAAGTAGTATCCCCTTGTTTCATTTGGATACCCCACAAATATGTATTTTTCGGATCTAGGTGCTAAATTTTCTGAAACTTGTCGTTTCACTAAAGTTTCGCATCCCCAAATCTTAGAAAAGACATTAGGGCCTTTTTCCCATTCCATATCTTATATGGTGTCTTTTCCACCGCTTTCGATGTAATTCGGTTAAGTATGAATGCAAAAGTTTCTAAGGCATAACCCTAAAACGAGATTGGAAGATCCGTTTGACTTATCATTAATTGAAACATATCCAATAGAGTTCGATTTCTTCTTTTAGACAAGCCATTCCATTGGGACGTTCTGGGAGGAGTAAGTTGTGAGAGAATCCCATACTCCTTAAGACGATTGTCAAACTCTTGGCTTAAATATTCTCCACCATGATCAGATTGAAGTGATTTGATATTCTTGTCAAGTTGGTTTTGTAATTCTTTTTTGAATTCCTTGAACTTTTCAAAACATTCAGATTTATGTCTCATAAAATAGACAAATCTATATCTACTAAAATCATCGGTGAAGGTGATGAAGTACAAATAACCTCCTCTAGCACTCGAACTAAAAGGTCTGCATACATCAATATGTATCAAGCCTAATAGATAATTGACCCTTTCACCTTTGTGTGTAAAAGGGCTCTTAGTCATTTGCCTAACAAACAAGATTCAGATGTATTAAATGATTCGAAATCAAATGAGTCAAGTAATCTATCTTTATGGAGTTTTAATATGTGTTTCTCACTTGCATGGCCTAAACGATAATACTAAAAGTAGGTTTGGTTTAAATCATTTGATTTTAACGTTTTATTAATGTTATAGATGAGCTTCCTTTATTCCAAGTTTAAAACATAGAGACCAAAAGATAAGGTGACAACACCATAAAATATATCCCCATGATAGATGGAAAGATTATTATTCTCAATAATAAAATGAAAACCATCATTGTCTAAACAAGAAACATAAATGATGTTCTTACTCAAGGCAGAAACATAATAACAATTAGATAATTGTAAAACAAGTCCATTAGAAAAAGTTAAATAATAAGTTCCTATAATGAATGCAACAACTCTTACTCCATTGCCCCCTCGTAGGTCCACTTCGCCTTTTACCAATGGTCTACTATTTCTCAATCCCAACAAGTTAATGCAAATATGAGCTCCACATACAATACCAAATATCCATGAGGAATTAGTAGACATATGGATTTCTATAATAAAAATACCTGAAGTAGAAGTCTCACTTCCCTTATTCTTTAGTTCTTCCAAGTAGAGTTTGCAATTCCTCTTCCAATGTCCTTTTTCATTGCAATGAAAGCAAACTCCTTCTTTTGTCTTGGTCACCTTTCGCTTAGGTTTGAAAAAGTTAGGCTTAGATTTCCCATTGCCCTTGCTAACAAACTTTGGCTTAGCCTTGCCTTGGTGCTTGCCTTTCCCATGAGCACATAATTGGTCTTAGGAGTGCTCTTCTCGGCATTCTTCAACATACCAAGTAATTCGGTGATGGTCTTATCCATGTTGTGCATATTGTAGTTCATGACTACTTGGGAGTGACCTTAATATTATATCTACTTATAGTTCATGACTTCTTTAGTGGAGCACAAAGTCTCTCAAGTAGGTCAATGTGACATTTCATCTAGAGGACATGTGCACTCATGAAAGTGTCGAGACCCATCTTACACACATTCAATGCCTTGGTTGCCAAGAACCTTTCTTGACAAGTTTGCTCTTGGAGCATTTCCTTGAGATGCTTCATCATGTCAAATGCCTTCATAGTTTCGAATTGATTTTACAAATCTGTAACCATGGTAGCAAGCATAATACATGTGACGTCTATTGAGTCACTTGTATGCTTCTCATAAGCATTCTTTTGTGCTCTAGGGGCATTGGATGCTAGTACTTAGGGAATCTTGTATCTAGGACATAACTCTTCCTTTCTTGCTTAAGAACAATTCTTAAGATTTGAGACCAATCAAGAAAGTTAGTCCCATTCAATTTTTCCTTCTCAAGGATCAATCACAAACTAAAGTTTGATATGTTGCTGTTTGTTGCCATTATTTCTACATACATAAATATGCAAAGATTGATAAGAGGTCATTTGAATACTCCCACTAAAATTAACATCTCTAAAGTTAATTTAAGTTCTTTAAACATAGTAGGTGCAAGATCCATATTTCACTCAAAGTTAAGTCAGCTGAGCTAGTCCTTAACCTTAGCTATTTAGGTAAAAAACTCCTTTTCAATTATATCATATATAAATCTTGCATTTTCTAGGAATTTTGATATCTCATGTTGTTAGCTTTGTGCCCTAGTCCAATAATTGATATACATTATCATTACATTTATTATTTAATAAAGACATTTCATTTCATATCTATGAAATATTATATTGTTTATCATAATAAAACTTTCATGAATAGGTTATTCTTCCTTATGTCATCGAGTGTGACTTGATAGTAAAACCACAAAGTTAAAAGAATACTATTCTAAAGGTCCCTAATCGATTGTTATCATGTGAATGATGACAAGCCAAAGTTAGTATGTTGCTAAGAGGATAATCACGTTTTACTGATTATGGATATGAGATATAACTTAGAACATAGATACATGTTAGGGAACACGTATTGGACTGGCCCGCTATGAAAGCACTTTATGGATCAATGTCATAAGTAACTTTCATACAGTGGTGATGTTTGACTCATCTGACTGAAACTCACTATCGACTCCTACATGATGAACTGCACGTTTTGACTTAGTCAAACGTTATCCGTAATAGGGTAACAATAAATGCTATGATTGGATATATCATGAATCTTGTAGAGGAGTGATAGTGAGAGTGATAGATTTGTTCCTCTTATGAAGAGTGATATCTTTAGGCCACTTGATGAGTATGATTGATGGAATGTATGCATACTTAAATGAATTGATAAAAGGGTTTATCAATGTCATTTGTATATCAATCTACTTGGGATCAAGCAACGCATTAAGCAATATAAGGTTGACATGTGACCATGCCTTATGCTTAATATAGATATCGTGAGACAAAAGGACTAAATATCAAACTGTGAAAGGTTAACTTAGATCACCGATTCCACTCGATTTTGGGTTGCCATAATGTATTACTAGATACCACTTATGGACTTTGGGCCCAAGTGTTTTGGTACGAGACCTATTGCCAATTTCGAGTGGGTCTATTTGGTCATACACTAAAATGAATTGGATTGGATTACAAATGTTCTCTCGTTTGACAAATGAATTATTAAGAAAATTAATTTAATTAATTATTAATAATTCAGGATTTTATAATTTATATCTTTTTTATGATATAAGATATAATCCATTAATGTAATTGGCTTTTAATTTAATTCACTTATTAATATTATTTTTTGGTTTATTTATGTGTGACATAAATTTGGCCCATAGATATAATAATAGAGTGATTTATTTGATGATAATGTATCATATAATTAAAATCTCAATAACATAATAAAGCCCTAGGTGAATTTTGGCCACCACTCCTATTTTTTAGGAGTTCTTATTCTTGTGTGACAATAAGAGTCACACCCTAATTATTTTACTTAATTAATTAGGAAACATATATTCTTATGTGACAAGAAGAGGCAAACCCTAGTTAGACTAAGAGGAATTCGACACACTCTTCCTAAAAGGGAGAGAGGCTGAATCCCTGGTGGCCAAGGAAGAGGAAATTCGGCCCCAATCAAGGAAGAAATTCCGCACACTCTTCCTCGGTTAGGGTTGGCCGAATTCTACGGGGACAAGGGGAGGATTTTTGGCTAACCCTAGTGCACCTATTTAGGTTTTTCCATATGCCTATAAATAGGAGCACAACCTTTTCATATTCTTCATGGAAAAGCTGAATTTGTGAGTGTTACAAACAAAAAGAGAAAATTATTTGTGAGAATTAGAATAGTGATTCTAAGTGCTAGTACACATCATCCATCCAAAGGAGTTCGTTCATGTGGATACCATTGGTCAAGTTCGCTCAAAAGCAACGTGGTTGAAAGGGTTTCGAGTTTATACTAAAAACTACATCAACACTCCATTCATTCATTCAATCGAGCTTTAGTTTTTAAGGTAAAAACCCTATCCCTAATCGTGTATGTTGATGTGCATGGATCTTTGGTGAAATTCTAGGATAATTTTTTTTTTGTTATTTTCTCTATGTTATCCTTATATGAATGTCATATTTTAGTTACAAATTCCAACAGTGGTATCAGAGCCACTTGCACAATCAACATTACCAATTCTTTTGTACGCGATATAATGATGATTGTTTGAATAATTCGCCCTTAATTTATATTTATTATTTTCTTGCTGAATTACTAATAAATGTTAGGATTTAATTTAGTAAGATAAAATTGGAAATTTTATATGTGAAGGCTGAATATGTTTGATGTTGAATTTGCATAGGATGTTAAGATTCACTTAGAAAGTCATTTAGGGTTTTGTATATGCGGTCTTGTAATAAGATTACAAACAATGGATTCAATTATAATTTGATTATAAGATCCAAGTATTAATGAGATTAATACAAGTTAGGGTTTTTAAATAAGTAACTCGTTTCATGAGCAATGCGAATTTAAAACCCCCTCGCAACAGGCTTGCAAAACCGCTTTACACATCAACGTTTAATCAATGTAATTATTTGACTAATTGCATGATGTTTGTAAAGTAATTATGGTTGAATAGTGATTCAATATGCATGGTGCATGACATGGCCCAATAGAACCTATGTGATTGGTTTTTTTTATTCTGGGTTGTAATTTTGGCAAAATGTACCTATTTCAAATACGTCCTACGCGTCGTTTTTGGTGAGTGTGTCTATTCTTATTTTAGTATATATTTTATATATACATTGTATGTAAAAGAAGATGGAGGTCGTTCGTGTCCATGGATATTGAAGACCGTAGGTTTACCCTGATTTTCACATTGGCTTGTGAGATCAACTTAGATTTAGGTTTTGTCATGACACGTTTACATTTATGCTATATATAAATGAGATGAATGTATGGCATGAATGTATGTTATATTTTGTATCCCACACAAACAAACAACTCGATCCTTATAAATGGTAATTCGTTAAAAATGCCTTCCATAATCAATGCACGTCAAGGCCTTGTTTGTCATTGTGTAGGTTCTGCCTTCGCAGGGTGCACTCGATTACCTTGGTTAGGCAAGGGTGGATAATGGTGGTATCCACATTTTGGTTATGATTTGACTTAACATGGCTATCAAAATGGTTTTGGGCCTAGGGCATAAAAGGAATTTAATGTCGGGACATGAGATGTCAAAATCCCTAGACATACAAGAGTTATATATGATATAACTAAAAAGAGTTTTCTACCTAAATAGCTAAGGTTAAGGACTAGCTCATGTGACTTAACTTTGAGTGAAATATGGATCTTGTACCCACTTTGTTTTAAACTTAAATTAACTTTAGGGATGTTAATTTTAGTGGGAGTATTCAAAAGACCTCTTATTAGTCTTTGCATATTATAAATGAGATATAATGGCAACAAACAACAACACATCAACATTTACTTTGCGATCGATCCTTGAAAGGGATAAATTGAATGGGACTAGCTTTCTTGATTGGTCTCGAAACTTAAGAATTGTTCTTACGCAAGAAATGAAGAGTTATGTCATTGATACAGCTATCCCTCCTGTACCTCCATCCAATGCCCTA
>CAODLS010547938.1:0-13972 GCA_948243855.1 Flueggea neowawraea | reverse complement strand
TTCTGTCGCATCATGTGGAGCTTCCATTGCATCTCGTCACCGTCTCTGGCTTGCAGAGCTGGTGTTTGATGGAAGGAGATTGACTAGACTACAAATCAACGTGGAGGTGGAGGATGATGGCGACGACAACTAGGATTCCTATCGAAGCTTTGATTTAGTGAAAATTAGTTATTTAATCCTTTATTTTTTAAAAAATTATTGTTTTAGTCCTAAAAGTGAAGGTAGACAAATGGTGGATAGATGGTGGACTTTTTTGTCCACCATGTGTACACATGTTGTCCACTTAAAAATAAATAAAGAATCTTGTTAAATGAAACAAATTTTCTGATGGCAGACATTTTTGTCCATCATATGTACCTCTATTATTTGACCAAAAATTTATAAAATCCTATTGTTAAATGAAACAATTTTTTAGATTACACTTGTTGTCCACTTTGTACCTTGAAATTTAATAAAATTTTATATTCTAATATTTTTACAAATAGTTTCTCCTTGTCATCATTTTCGAAAATAGTTTCATGCACTTAGAATTTATTTTTAGCATATTTGTGTTTTCACTATCAATAACTCCCCACTCTTATCTTTGATTTCACATATATACTATATATAGAGGGATAAACAATCTTATCTATTCAGATAACAACTTGTTTTACATGATATTTTAATTTTAGGGATTATTTTGTAAACTTCCATAATTTTTTGGACCGAGTTATTAAAATTGCATTTTCGTTTCAGATTAGCCTGTTGTAGTATAAATAGAGAAAGATTGATTTGAAATATTTGTGTGGAGAATTAGTCTCGGCCAGCTATTTATTTGTCCTATTTGCAAGAAGAAACCAAAACATCGTACCCTACGCAAAGATGATTGTCCATAATTATGGTAAAGTAGTCTCATCTATCGTGTTTCATCCACACAAAATGTCACAACCCATTTCCGGATCATGGTCAGTGTGTAAGATGGACTGAATCGAAGGCCCAACTCATATCGCACAAGGCTCGGAGAACTAGATATACTACCCACTTATTCATTCATTAGAACATATAGAAATCATTTTATTAAACAAGCATGTTAAAGTACATGTATATATATATATATATAAACATAAAATCATAGAAGTATAACAAATATAAATAATAAATCCAAAACTATGTATAAAACATATATGACTAAAATCAATATCCAAAAGACCAAAATACAACACAGTAACTCACTAGCATTTGGCGTGGAGCTCTATCAAAAATAAAGGCGCCCGAGCAAAAGGGCATCAACTAACCAAATCTGCTATGACCCGTTTCCAGATCATAACTAGCGTACGAGGCGAACCGTCTTTGGGAGTCCGACCCATCTCGTACAAGCCTCAAAGTACAGAACTTCTACCCAAAATCATCTTCAAATAAATAACAAAATCAAATAAAGGTTTAAACCTTATTTAATAAAACAAAATATATATAATATCAAATGCAAAAAATATTTTAAATTAAAAATATTTGAAATGACATAAATAATAACAGAACCCACAGAAACTCAATATGGAGTATCTAACAAATTATACAAACAAGGCTTGATCAGAAGGTCTTTCACCGCCAAGCCAAACAATGCCTCACTAAGCTGAGAATGCCGCTAATCGAAATCACCTGAAAGACGTAATTTAATAGAGACAAGACAAAGAAAGGGGGTAAGAACTCAGTGAGGGATAACACTCAAGATTACCTCATACGTGTCTCACAAAGACTATTTTGAAAACAGTTCGAAAATACCACATGCAAATATAATTAAATATATATATACACACTATGTACATATTAGCGATTCAAAAACCATTTCAAAATTCGTTCACAATCAAAGCAAACAACATGCATGAAAGCCTTCAAAAACTGAGCGAAATCTTTTAGAAAACATTTCATCTTATTTGAGGTTCTAGAAACAAAATTCTTTTTAAGTTGTACCAAAAACTTAAGAATAGAAATCAAAAATCCTTTCAAACTATTATCCAGAGTTTTAGAACAAAGCTCAAAATCTTTCTAGAAATTCCATAGTCAAATAGTTTGCCGCGTAGGCATAATAATAATAATAATAATAATAATAATAATAATAATAATAATAATAATAATAATAATAATAATAATATCATTTCAGAGTCAAAATATATATCATAGATAGGGGACCAAAGCAAACTTGATATGGACTCCACCACTAATCACGAGGTGTTGTGGACCTACCACTAATCGTGATGAAGACTCTGCCTCTATCAATATCCAATCATGTGTCTGATCAGGACAACATGACTACTGACACACCCCAGTAGTTAGACTTTCTCAAAACATTGGTATACCAAAGGCTACACACATCGTAGCATAGGCGTACCGTCTCAAAAACATATATATATAGTATAATTAAATTCAAAACCAAACGGTCAGACAACCGAGCATATCAAAACCAATAGGGATATATAAGATATAATTTATATATGGAAGGCAAAAACCGTACATACATATAAGTATGATTTTACAGAAATCCAAAATATTTATCAGAACTAGAAACGATGTATTCATTTCAAAGGTTGCCATACCATAACGGTATGGTATACGAAAACAGAGTATACAAAGCAGACAAACGTTTTAGCAAAACCAAAGTTCAAAATTTATTCCCTAAATATACCTAGGAAATATAATATAATCAAATTATATTATTTTTTACAAACAAATTAACTTCTTACAAAAATGTAGAAGCTTTCAAAAAATGAGTTTTATTAATATTTCAAGATACTAATAACTTTCCAAAAACATACTTCACCATACATCAAAATTCTCAAAAGTTCAGAAACAAATTTAAATCAAACAATTCCTCACATAGGCCAAATTTTAGGATTTTCAATCCTTTAATTATTCTAGATTACATGCTATAGTTATAGCGCAACAAAAACGTATAAGTAAAAGAGACACAACTTATGTGTCTGAAGCTGTCATCCACTCACTTAGATGCCGAGCTTCCAAACTCCGTATCACTGACCACCGGTTGATGGCTGGTTACCTCGAAAATCGAACTGAGTTGAAATAAAATATTTTACAAATAGATCAAACACGGTGACTGTGGCAATACAGAAGATGCATGAAATGCAAATGCAGATTCAAACGCCATCGGCTTCAAAAATCCTATTTCAAACGAAAATCTAACACTCATCGACATTCAGACCTCGATGTAGTATTAAAATTCAGTCTCCAACTGTTCAGAAATTATCACTCAATACCCAAGGTATTTCTATTATCAAATCAAACCAAAAATTATACAGAAACTATATTTTAACCCCAAACTTATAAAATATCAACTTTAGTCCCTGTGGGAAAATTATCCAAAAAGTTCTCTTCTCGATTCAACTGATAGAAATCAATTTCAAACACCTACACTGATCATAATCAACCTCAGGAACTCAAATATATGATTGGTTTCTCAAAATCATCAAAAATCTTCACAAACCCGAACTAAACCCTAACCCGATCAATAACTCGTCAAATCTCTTGAGTCAAAGTTTGATTCATGTTAATATAACCTCAAAATACCATAGACAATCAATATCTAACATTCATTCCAACAAAAACATCAAATTCGAACCCTATATGCAAATTCAGCTAAAAAGAGATTTTGAGATTAATGCGTGAAAATGATAAAATAAGAGGAAAAGAAGGACGATCTTACTTCAAACAATCATCATCTAACAACCCTTAACAATCATCTCAATAGAATCACCAAAAATTAGAAACCCTAAATCATATCGGACCAAAATGAAATTCTGAACTTAGAAGCATGAAATGTACGAAATGAAGAGGTTAGAAGCTTGATCTAACCTCCAGAGATGTTTATTAACATTGAAAAAGCAAAGACAAAGTGAGAGAATCGATCTGAGAGTGAGAGAGAGTGAAAATGATGAATGACGGACGAAGGTCAGGTAAGGGATATTTATAAAACCATCTCGCCAAAATGCAGCGTTTCACTCATTTTTAGCATTCCTGGCCACATTAATGTGTGTTGTACATCATCTACGTATGTAGAAGAAGTTCATGCATAGATCCTCACAAGGCGCATGTAGACGACGCTCAACAACTCTCAGCTCAAACCCAGATCAACATCAACGTGTGTAGCTCCCTCAACAATGCACTTAGATGAGTTGAAACAGATCATATTCAGACCATGATCAACACGCATACTACATGTACAAGGCATGTAGACGACTCCACTTGTCCACGGTTTAAGTCCATGTGACGATTAATGCGCGCAAAACCCCTCTAATGCACGTAGAACCTCACTAACGCGCACAGATGGCCTTAGGCACGTTCATGGTCCATCCCCACTACGATCTACTAGAGTAGAAACCCTTTAACGCACGTTAATGAACTTCAACACTCCTTAACACGCGTAAAACAGCATTCCAAACTTAAGATCATAATTCCCACCATTATTGGGACCTATCAATCACCCAAACTTGCATAGATAACATCCATAAATATTTTTCGAACACCAAACATCACCTCAAACTTTCCAGGATCAAATTTGAAATAGGCTAAGATCATTCAAAATCGAATGACGTTCCGCCAGAGACTTTATTAAAGTTAGTCGGAACACTACAAAGAATTGATCAGAACGAGAGGGTTATTACAAAATCGATGATGCATCACTGAGTATCTGAATGACAGATGGTTGCTGAGTCGGAAGGTAACACCTGAAAAATATTAAAGGAGGAGGGTGAGAAAACTCAATGAGGGGTAACACTCCAGATCACCTCATATGTGCGTCACGAAGACAGTTTTCATAACGTTTCCACAAATACCACATGCAATATGCTAGTTACGTACATATTCACTCTAAATATAATATAAATTTGAAAATCCATTTTGAAAATGCTCTCAACCTCAACTGACAACATACATCAAGCTTACAAATACATATTTTATGCATATATCTATATAGCTGAATATCTGATCAGGATGGAACTGAACGGATCTAAACTGAACTAATGTGGATTACGCCACTTGATATTGAACTAATGTGGTTGTTCCATATGATATTGAACTGATGTGGTTGTGCCACCTGATATTGATCTCGTGTGTTTGCACTAGACACATGGATTACCACCAACCCTGGTAACTAGACCTTGATTGATAAATGGTATACCAAAGGCTATGCATCTTCATAGCTAAGTGTCCCAAATGAACGGAATATATATATATATATATATATATCGTATACTGATAACAAGCACATGCAAACAAATAGGTAATACAGATACATATATAGTACTGATACTGATATCCTCTACTGATAACTTATTGCTTATTACACAAAGTTAGATTTTAATAGTTCTCAACCCTTAATTAGTTCGGTTTACAAGTGAAGCCAAATCACATAAAAAAACATATAAGTTTTTGAAAGACACAGTCTATGTGTCTGAAGTTGCTACCGCACTCACCTGGTAACCAAGCTGAAGTCTAGTCAAGCACCACTGGTGTTTGGCTTGTCATGTTGATAGGTACAAGAAGCTGAAACAAACAAGTCATAACAAACTAATTAGAACATCATACTGCTACTGTGGCGATACTGAATAGATGAATGTAATGCAGATACCATCTAATCTTCGACAGCACAAAAACTTATTCCGAATAAAGTTCTAATAATCTCGTACCAAAAATCAAAATATGCGTAAAATTTCAATTTAGTCCCCAAAGTTTGTAAAATTACCTTTTAGTCCCTATGACCCCAAAAAATTACAAATGAGTCCTTAAACTTCTCAGAATTCATAACTAGTCCTTAACTTATTAGAAATTCCAAATAAAATACTAAACTCTTGAAATTCACAAAACTAGCCTTAAATTTCAAAAAATTCCAATTATGACCGAACTTTACCAAAATTATAGATCTGATTCAAAATTCTCAAAAATTACAGAATTATACGGTGGAAAAAATTTTATTCCAAAAATACTGAATTCTCAATTTGGGCAACACTTGGCCTAATCAATCACCTATTCTGACTACAATCAACCTCCTGAGCATGTATCTAACATCTATTTCAACAATCAAATTCAAAATTATCAAGATTTTCCATCCTCAAATTTGGATTTCTTAGACCCATGAAAATAAATCACCAAATCACTAAACTCAATTCAAATCCAACTAGTTCTAGGTCAAATCCATCAAGATATAACAGAAACAACTTCAAATCTCGCCATAAAATTAGCAAAATCCGAAACCTTAGCTCTAATTATACCCATTTCGGGCAACACAACAACTCTCAAAACTAGAACTAAAATCGTAAGATTTCCACCTCAAACATCCTTAATCTAATATTATTTAACTTTCAAAACAACAAGAAAAGAAAGATCCGAACCCAACCCCAAAATTTGTCCAAACCCCAGATGCGTGAATGCAAAACAAAAAAAAAATGCAAAACAAAAAAAAAAAAGAAGAAAAGAAAGGATTAATGGACATTTCTTACCTCAAGGAAGCAAAAGGAGCGATGAATGAACAAGGAGAGGGAAAGAGATCTGATCTCTAGAGTAATTTCGATGGTTGAGAGGAGTAAATGCCTAGTGTATGACGGTTGGGGGTATTTAGAAGCCATTGACACCGTAACGCTGCGTTGCATGCAAAGTGACCTAGAAATGGAAAGTCTACACACGTAGTTCAAAATCTACGTGCATAGACGAAACTTCAATGTGCATAGATGGCAGATCTGATGACCTCTCATTCTCAAATCCACAATCAACGTGAGCACCATGCGTACAATGCACGTAAATGGCTCCACTACCCACGGTTCAAATCCAGGTGACGATCAATGTACACAGAACCTTACAACGCACGCAGACGATCTTAGACACATTCACGGTCCAACCCAACGACAATCTGCGTGCATAGAAACTCTTTAACTCACGTTGATGAACTCCAACACACTTTACAAGCTCAAAACCACATTCTTAACGCATCCAAACCTCAATCTTAATTCCCACCATTCTTGGGGCCAATCAAACACCAAAACTTGGAAGAATATTGCATGAACCTTCCTCAAAACCCTACATCACCATGGAATTAGATGAAATGTTTCTGGAGAACCTAGTCGGAACGGATGAGATGTTACATAAACAACTGTCCAAACCAAACAACCAGACATGTCCTATTTCTATACTCCTTAAGTTCGGATAAAATATTTTGTATGGTCATTTCTTTTAGTTTATCAGATAATCAGAAAATATTAGGAACTATTTAGTTGAGAAAAATTTTCATTATTTTCTAAAAAATTAGAAAATAAAGATGAAAAAATTAAAAAATTGTTAAAATAAATTGATTGGCAAACATATTTTCTAAATGTTTTCAATTTTTAGAAACTAAAAATGAAAAAAAAAAACAGGAAATAGAAAGTAGAAAATTTGTTTCCTCAACTAAATATAGTCTTAATGTTGCCAATTTTTTTTCAAAATGTTAAACAAATTAAGGATGGCTAGTTTAATTTTTATGTTACAACTTGACCTCATATGTTAAAGCTTTATGTTTGAAATGCATAGCATAATATTTTATAGTTCCCAATGCGAACGTATATGCTTATAAAAAAAAAAAAAAGGAAAGCGAAGGAGTATATGAAATCATCACATTATTTTTTTCCCCAAAGATCGCATCGCAATTAATATTAAGTTAAAAGAAATCGCTACAATTAATTCACAGTGCAAAAACTTGTATTAATTAAGTTAAAAGAAATAGCTACAATTAATTTACGGTGCTAAAAATATGGTGTTGAATTAATTACTGCCTTATTATCTATTCTAAAACAGAAAAATTGTGTATGTGTTCAAAATTCTGTACATATATACACAAGATTAATTAGTATAACCAATTGAATGTCTTATAAAAAAAAAAAAAAAGCAAACCATATGCAGGGAAACTCAGTCAAAGATCAGATTATTTTCTTGTACCAATCCTTCTAATTGTTGAATCGAATACCAAAATAGAAGGGGTTGAATAATGTGGTATGAGGGACTTTAAATGTTTCTTGCAAATTAGATAAATATAAAGAAGAAAGAAGACACACAACACACAGTTTATAATGGTTCGGTCACAATGTTGTACTTATATTTACTCTTCAGGCCTTCTTATTTGAGTTCCATAACCACCTATTTTTAGGAATTCTTCTTATAATTTCACTTTCTAAACTAAGTGAAAATATCTACATTTTCTTGATTTCAATTCAAAAGTAAATTAAATCCTGAGATTTACCATTGATCTCAATCTCACAATCACTGGATGATACAATAAATTCACTCACCAAAGATAATGCTAATGATATAAGTAATTAAGATGTCAGTTGAAGAATAAATTCACTTGTGTCATTAAGAAAGAGAAAATAAATGCTTTGATGTGTGATTGTTGGATGCAATAAATGTTAGAATATTGTAGAGATTTTCTCCGACCTCTCAAGTATGTATTCATACCATCTCTATGATTTGGAGCCTTTCTAAGGCAAATAATAGCCGCTAATGGTTTAAAAGAGCTCATATTTAATGCACCTGTCAATACAAACATAACTTGGGCACTAAGGTCTTATTTCATTCCCAAATTGTTTATGTTACGAATTTCCTTGCGTTTGTGATATCATCTAATTTTCGAAATTGCGTATGTAATGCCTGCGATGCGCACACAATTTTGTGCCGTCTAACTTCCAGTAAACCTGACAATTTTTTAACCTTGATGCTTGTATACACAACCATTCTATTGCATGAGTAACCATTGTGTCGCGTATGCACCACCTTTTCAATATGAACATTCAGTTTGAACAATCTCCAAGTTTAAACTTTAAAGTTGATTCAAATATGCTATGTTAGACGATTGTATCTCCAATTTTGTTCTTTTCAACCTTTTGTATGTAACCCATATACGTTGCATATGTAATGGCTCCAATCTTTTCGAATCCCAAGATTTCTCCTTTTTTGCGCCTAATGGATGATAGATGCTTGCATAAGTAACCAACTCCATCTTCGTTTACACGACTTAAAATCCAACTCGTGCCTTGTCTCGTGTAGTCCATCGCCTTAAACAAGAACAAGATCTTCAAAACCTTGCTTATGTAACCATAAGCCTTGCGTACATAAGTCTTCCCTTACGTAATCCACACGTTATGTATGCAAATTTAGCTTCAAAAAGTTCTAGTAGCCACTGCCTTAATTCATGAACTTCCTTACCTACGTTACCTTTTTGTTGCGGACGTAACTTTGCCTTTTATGTACATAAACTCTTCTTTTGCACACGTAAGTCAACGCTTAAAGAAATCTTGAAACTCTTCTCACATACTGCTCATACTTTTTGAGAACCATCCCATTTTTGTGTGCAGAAGCATTCACACTGCGTACATAACAAATACTTTTTGTGAGCTTAACAAAAGTGTGACATACACAAATTCTATCTTGATTCCAATTTGCTTACGTAACCAATTTGTGTATGCAACATGCAAACTGGAACATTTCCAGAGTTTGTCAATAATCAAAATTATAAGAATCTCAATGTTGACCAAACTTGATCCAATCCTATTAAACGCATGCGCATTAAAACACTGTAACTTAACAAGTTAAATTTCATGATACCATCCTAGCATATAATATAAATACTCCTCCATTTGTCATTACTGATGTTGATCACAGCTCGTTGAATGTTCTTAACGACTTAATCATTCAAAGGGACATGTTAAGATTTCTCTTAACCACTGTCTTGCAAGATAGCCTACCAAAAAATCGTGTTGCACTTACATATTTACAAACAGAAGGTTCAAAAATTATAAATATAATCTAGCAATATTTTCCCAAGCGCACAGATATCAAAGTTTAAATTTACAAAAAAAAAATTCAAAAATTCAAATTTACAAAAATGAACACTGGTTTCATTTTATTTTTGTTCTATTTTGATTCAGTTTTGATCAAAGTTCAAAATTACAGAAACTGAGATTTTAAAATTAAAATTTACAAAAAATAATTTTGTTTTTATTATGTTTTGATTTAGTTTTGATTTTTTTTTGAAATGCAAACTATACTTTTGTCCTTGTTTTTATTCTATTTTTAATTAGAGTTTTTATTCAGTGCTCACTTTTTTATTTGAATTTTTTTTATTGTTTTATTTAGATATGAACAATTTATCATTTAGTTTTATACGGCCTTGATTTCAACTTGTTTTATTCATGATCAGTTTTGATTCTATTCTCAATTTTTTTTAATTCGGTTTTCATATAGTTTTCAATTTTTTTCAAAAATTAACTCCCTCTCATTTGGTTTTATACAGACTATTTTTATTTTGCTTTTATTTTTTGTAATAAAAATTCTGAGTGTTTAAAATTAGTGGCCACAACAGAAACATTTCACTTAGATTGATACATCTCCTACGACCTTTTTATCTTCCTAAGCTCAATTTATTAAAAAAGAAAATAAATGATAGATAGGTAATTACAACCCAATGAAAGGGCAAACCAAAGCAGAAACAAACTTGCCAGCTCGATTGTATGAGCAAAGAAAAGAAAACCAATCATGCTGAAAAGGAAAGAAATCGCTTAGTAAAACGAAAATGCTCTCTTTCCTACCCATCAAAGTCAACTAAAGAGGCACAAAGTTCCGGTGCAGTAAACCACCATTGTTCAGCTCTATTGTGAATTGATTCCTTTGATAACCTGTCTGCCACTGTATTTCCTTCTTTGAAAATGTGGGAGATAATAAATTCCATGCTTGCCATTGGCTAAGACAATGAGAACAGTCTGGCAAGAGCTTCCAAGATACTGAGACTTTTTTTCCTTCAATAGATTAACAACATAAGTAGAATCGCTTTCAATCCAAATGCTTAACCAACCATAAGAACGAGCCCTACTGACAGCATAAATTATTGCGTACAATTTCGCCTAAAAAGCATAACAGTAGGCAAAGGCACAGCAAAACAGCCTTTAATAAAACCTCTATAAGTATGAAACACCCCACCAGCACCTCCAATTCCAGGAGATCCCATGGACTTCCCATCAGTGTTTATTTTAATCCTAGACGACAAAGGAGGGTGCCAGCTTACTGGGATAATCTTTGGAGCTGTATTAGGAATAGCAGTGATGCCCAATCGCCTTAAAATAAGAAACTCCTGATGTGTGTTCTTCATGTAGCCCACTCTGAAAACATTACACTCTCGGATTGTGTGAAGAACATATTTGATTTTTGCAAAAAAAGACAGAAATTTATCTGTCAAGGCCACCTGGTTTCGAGTATACCAAATGGCTCAAAAAGAGTTAATGATAGCAGACTGCAATAAGGCACGAATTTGTGAGCTGTGTGGTGCGGCCATTGCACTTAATAAAATGTCTGCTGGTTTTAAAATAGCAGCTAAGCTCAAATTAATTTCAAAAATGCTCCAACCGCTTTCCATATCTGTGAAGCATAAGGACAACTAACAAAAACATGAGAAGTAGAGTCATAGGCAGAACCACACAACCTACACACAGAAACAAGTGTCATACCTCTACGCCGTAATGCGTCATCAGTTGGTAAACGCTCATGAAAGAGGTGCCAACAAATCATTGATCTCCACGGGGGCAAAAAATATTTCCAAATAAATTTTCACCATGGCAACTCCCTGTCCAAGGCAACCAAATACTGCAACATATCCTTATAGGTAACCTTTCCTGATGAGTCTCCCATCCACACCAGACAGTCTTGCAAAATAGCACAAGGTTTAACCTCTTGGATTAAGCCAAACTGTGAAGGGAAGGCCACCGTCAACTCCGTCGGCAACTTCCAGCATCTGTGAAGAACTCTGAAACTCTGTTGTGTAACAATTTGTTGCCAGCCTACGAAATCTCCAGAATATCAGCAAGTGGTTTCCCAAGCCAATTATCATGCCAAAAGTCCAATGCCGACTGTTGACCTAGTACCCATTTGAATTGGCTTAAGAGATTCCGAAGCACATATTTAATGGAACAGTATATGGAGGAGGAGGAGACATACGGCCTAAGGGTCAGGTGGTTCCCTAAGAAATGGACCGCAAAAAACCATGACTGGAGATTGATCCGTGCATAGGCTCCATGCCAACTTCGATAACAGAGCGCCATCAAGGTCCGATAATCAATGCAAACCCAAGCCCCCTGAGACGTTGGCTTGCAAATTATTTCCCAAGAAACCATGACTGACTTTTTTCTCTCTAACAGACCCGGTCCATATGAAGTTTCTGATGGCACATTCTAACTATCGAATTAGATTTAGAGGCCAGTGATAAACCATAAACGAATGAATCAAGGACCCATATATGGTGGATTTCATAAGACAAACCTGCCCTGCTAATGATAAAGTTTTTCCGTTTCATTTTTGGAATTTAGAGATAATCAAATCAGAAAGCCTATGCAAGACTCTCCTTCGAGAAGCCCTAACAAAGAATGGAACCCCCAAATTTTTGACAGGCAAGCTACCCGTTTTCATACCCAAGTCCAAAGTGAGTCTGTTGGCTCTAGATTGAGATACCGTGGGACCAAAGAAGATTTACGATTTCTCCCAGTTAACATGTTGTCCCGACAGTAACCCGTATTGAGAGAAGAACGATTTGATGACCCTAATATTCGAGTTATAGGCCTTCCCAAAAATTATAATATCATCTGTATAAAGAAAATGGGAAGGACACCGAACATTATGACCAGCATATATTAGTTTGAACTCACCCAAATCTGCAGCTCTTGGCAGTGACCTGCTAAGAAAATCCTCTGCTAAGCAAAATAGTAGAGGTGATAAAGGATCACCCTGTCTAATCCCTTTTGTCAGAAAAAAATCGGTGATTAAAGAATGTAGAATAACAAAGAGCAATCACACAAAAACACAAGATTTACGTGGTTCGATCAATTCGATCAACGTCCATGGGCAGAGCACACATAATTCTACTATTCAGAGTCAAAACCAAGCACAACAACTTACAACGGCGTTCAAAAACGTATAAGATTATTCTCAAACCACCTATTTATAGTTTACAAGGAATACAAGCCAAAATAAACAAGAAAAACCCTAAACCTACTCCCAAACCTGACCAAACTTGAAGTTCTAAACTGAAAATAACCAAATACGGACCAAAAGACCAAGACATGGTTGAGACCCATCGAGACACGGCCAAGAAAGCGAGTCCATGTCTTGAAAAAACACGTCTTGAAGCGCCACATGCACGGCCACTACTGTGGCCACCCAACTTGCTTCCAAATCGTTTCTAGCGTCGTACACGGCCATTGCCACGCCCGCGTGTTCGTCCGTGTCCAGCCAACAGCTTGTTTTCCTTCACAAATTCGTCCCTCTTTGACTTGAATTGATTCCTTCAAGGTTTGGTTTGAATCTTGATCAAGAAATCACTCCAACATTTACAATTCTTCATCTTGAAGTGAATTTTCTTTCTCCGTCCAACTCTTAATCTCGAATCACTCATCTGTCACACTACCCTGAAGGGCCTCAAGTCTTGCAACAACAAAACAAGTCCTACCCGGACTTGACATCACTAGCTAGTTTTCCATCCACGCCTAACAACACAACACTTCGCATATTTCATGTGTCTTCCAGTGACTGCTTTTGAAAATTATCAACACAATTACCATGCTCTGGTTCATTTGTTGTTAGCCCCGTCAATCAACCTGATCAATCTTTGCCTGTTCCAGAGTCTCGATCACAAGCTCCACTCGTTTTCCAGCAGAACTCACAACAGTCCTTGAACCATTAGCAACAATCGAATTGTCAATCAAGGTGTAATGTCATTCTGCAATTTACCCTCCATCACTACTGAAGAACCCTTGCACACTCGAATTTTTCCACCTCTTTCAGAGAAAATATAACCATTCTTAGCCAAAGCACCAACATAAATCAAGTTCCTTTGCAACCCCGGGACATACCAAGCATCAAATTTACTGACCATCCCATTATGCATCCTGATCTTCAAATATCCACTACCTTCAACACT